>CAJNSZ010000473.1:42865-55090 GCA_905329745.1 Rotaria sp. Silwood2
TCTTCATTTTCTTATGCAATGCTCAACACAGATCGAATTTTTCTTTATACAATTCGAAATTTGTTCAGAATTAAAATTTATCGAAATTACAATTAGAGATCATATTTGGACATGTGTCGAGATTTTGTCTGACTCTATATGAAGCTAAATCGAATGAGATTGAATTGGGACATGTAGACGTGAATAAACGTTGATAATTCGCACGGATACTTGACCAAAGTCGAGTTCTATGTCATGTTGAATTTATCAATATCTTAATATGAGATGCAACGGAGAACAAGAAGGTCGGTTTCAAAACAGATCGAATCATAGAATGACTATCAAATAAAACCACTAGATTTCAAAAGAATAGCTAGGAAATATTTTCCATTGGTATTATCAACCAAATGCAATGCAAAACGTTGTGCTTGAGAAGAATTTCATAGAAAATGAATGTTGTTACAAAGAAGCTATCCAAAAGTTCTATAGCTTAGGTTCAACGATTCAAACACTCCGATCATTCTGGAGTTGGTAGTTGGGCATGACAATCAACGTTCTTTTTTGAAAATTGTCCCGCACGTAAATCGATTTAGCATTTTGTGAATCTTTTGTTGTGGATGAGCTAGTGAAAAATAGAAGGAGATATCCATTTGTTGACTAGTGCAGAATAGAAATGAAAGTAATTAATTCAAATCCAGTACCTAACTGTCTTATGAACGTGTTCAAGACTGAAATTTCAACAGTTCGAAACTTTCATTAAAGACAACACGATCTTCTTTATAAAATATCTCTGAAATCTTGTTGTTTAGGGAGATATTTATGAAAGTTAAAATTAAGTTCTCTCTTCATTCAAATAAACCACAACGTATTGTGAATGTTATCATTCTGTATCATAACTTTTGTTCTGATATCGTCAATTGACATATTCTCTAATTCATCGTTACGATCGTCACTAAGAGAGAAATCATGGAAATTCATTACAAAGAAAATTCGACTAGAATTACTTTAGAATGAATTATCTGTCAAAAATGCGATCGTTACTAGTGCCGAAATGAATTTGGTTTGTTGAATTGGAGCTTTTTTGTTTTAAAAATTCGGTAAGAAAAAAGTTCAATATCCAGTATGTCAATTGTTAAATATCGTCACTACGGAATCCATTGTCATCCAGTAGAATGTCATAGAGAGCCGAACATGATGCATCGGTTCTTGAAAACAAAAAAGACAAATCGATGTCGTTATATATCAAAATAGAACAACTTGCATAGCACTTTGTGAACATAAATAGAAATTGAATTGCAACGGATGTGTAATATCTTGGCCGACAACGATGCCCGCTTCAGCATTACTTATTAGTCTAATCATATTAAGCAAAGAAATATGTATTGTTGCGTTTTTTAACAGCGATAAATGTTAAACAAAGCAATGGATTTGTGCCATCGACCATCAATTCAATCGAGACACTTTTTAACTTCAAAAGCCGAATTAATTTTCTGAATTTCATTATCAAGTATTTTTGAAATTGTTCATCGTCAACACCGTCCTGATAGAAAACAACTCTATTCAGTAGAGTATTGCCACATGATTTCGCAAATTTTCAAAGTAAATCAATAGCCATTTTATCCATTTCTTTGATAGTTTCCACTGGACAACGGTCCTGCTTTCGATATTCGGAAAAAAAAAATGTTTGTACTTAAAACTCATATTTAAATGAATGAATCATTTATGTTCACATAGGCGAGTCACATAACGACTAAAGGTCGGATCGGTCGAGCCAACAATTATAGCAATTGATAGCTTTTTCGGTGAACACGTCGAATGAGTCACCTAAAATAATTGATTATTCATACTTTGTCCAAAAGCAAAAAAACATGAAACGATCTTACGGGAATGTATGACTAAGAGCTTGTTTAAGATTAATAATATCGTTGACGCCACCAATTTTAATAGTGTATGAGAAAAATGAATATCTATCTTGAGATTTAATTCATAACAATATAAGAAAATGTAAATGTAGAAAGAACCTTTTTTATTAAGAACGAATGTTCACATCCTGCTATTAAAAAAAGAAATTGGTTATTGGCAGTGATTTTAACGATTTTTTAGCTGCATGATTCAGTGAGTGTCTTTTGCACACGTAAAGCCTTCATAGGCATTTTTGATAACCTCCTGACACTTTTGTCTATACACATTCAAGCCGCCTACATATGGCATAAAGACTCTGGGCTTCCCATCGATATTCGCCCCAACGTACCATGAGTTCGCCAGAGGAAAGAGAGTTTCATTGGCAATTTCACTAACATGAAGGACCCAGGCATTTTCTGCCTCGACTTGCGGTTCGATCGTATCGTAATGATGCGTACGAAGATAGTTGAGACATTCGGCTATCCAATCGACATGTTGCTCAATAGAAGGAAGCATATTGGTCAGTACCGATGGGCTACCAGGGCCGGTGATGATGAATAAATTCGGGAAATCGGCCATCATCAAGCCAAGATAGGTGCGTGGACCTTCTGCCCATTTGTCTTGAATTGTTTTGCCAGAACGGCCACAAATATTAATTTCCAGCAAAGCTCCAGTCATCGCATCAAACCCCGTTGCAAACACAATATCATCCACTTCGTAGACTTTCTCCTTGATACGAATGCCACTGGGTGTTATTTCATCGATCGGTCCGTTTCGAAGATCAACTAACGTGACATTGTCACGATTAAAGGTCTGAAAGTAGTTGCTGTCGACACACAGACGTTTGGTACCTATTGGATAATTTTGTGGAACCAAAGCCTCGGCCACTTCGGGATTTTTAACAGTTTCACGGATCCTAGTGCGTACGAATTCAGCTGCTACATCATTGGATTCCTTGTTGACAAAGAGATCATTGAAGCTCAATAAAAAATCAAGACCACCATTTTGCCAGCTTTTCTCCAATTCATGTTGACGTTCCTCTGACGTGATAGCCATTGCTGAGACATTCCTATTGTTTTTGACTATGAATCCAAAGGGTGCCTCGAAGATCTGCCGTCGATACTCTGCATAATTTGATTTCCACCATTGTTCGTATTCGGCTTTGAGGGGTCCATTGCGAGACGGAATACTGAAATTTGGTGTTCGTTGAAATACAAAGACATGATCTGCTTGTTCGGCAATGACCGGAATTGATTGTATGCCTGAGGAGCCCGTGCCAATGATGGCCACACGACGTCCATTAAAGCAAATATTTGTATGTGGCCATCGACCTGTATGATAGTGAGAGCCGTTGAAAATATCAAGTCCTTTCATTTGTGGAACGCGAGCTGTCGAAAGACAACCCGTGGCCATTATGCAAAACTTGGCGAAGAGTCGATCCCCTCGATTTGTCTGTATCTCCCAACATGAATGTGTCTCATTGAAAAAAGCCGCATTCACTCGAGTACCAAGTTGAATATCCTTACGAAGATCAAATTTATCAGCAACATAATTCAGGTAACGCAAGATCTCTGGCTGAGAAGAAAATATCTCCGACCATTTCCATTCTTGTTGCAATTCTTCCGAGAATGAATAGGAGTACTGCATGCTTTCAATGTCACAACGTGCACCTGGGTAACAATTCCAATACCATGTGCCACCGATACCATCACCAGCTTCAAGAATTCTTGCTGAAAAACTTTGTTCATGTAAGCGGTACAACATATAAAGTCCTGAGAAGCCAGCACCCACGATTACTGCGTCCAGCATCTTCAGTAATATTTCGTCATTATTCATTCCTATTTCTATGTTCTCTTTATGTCAACAACACAAGTCGATGTAGTAATAAAGAATAAAACTACCACGAGGTAGTACTATATATTCTATCATTATCGAGTAAAGAATAGAAACGAAAGCCTTGAATGATAAGAACAAAAATATCATGGAGAAAATAACACAATAATAAGTGGTGCTGTGTATGAAAGTAGGATGTTCTCGTGTTCTAAAACAGCTCGTATAAAAAAAGACTGGTAGCATTATATAATACAGGAAAGTTCCAACAAGAATGCATGAGTTACACCCTCATACCGGCTCATGATCATCGAGAGTAAAGTAACGTCGTAGTATAACAAAATGATCTTTTTCAAATTACGACGAATCCAATCAAAACTCACAAAAGATATAACTGAATTCGAACATTTTGATATTAATCAAACTAATACTGATTTCATTTTTTCAATTTTCGTAGCTTGAACCAAATAGCTAAGTGCATAGGAACACTCGTCATAGCTTATGAAGAATACAATTTTATTAGACCATAAAAATCTCTTCAAGAATGATTACAGTCTTCTGTGTGGAAAATCAGATTTAAAAGGATCTTTAATCGAGAAACAAACTGTGATCTTTTTGTTGATGTGCTCATGCCACGTCGAATACTATACACGAGATTGCGCTTTCGTGAAATTTTGGTGCTATACAACCTGGTATAACAGTTGAGGGGTGTTACATTATTCGTGCAGATCATGAGCTCACCATTAGATATTTCGATCCTTATTCGATCATTATGAATGAAATTTATGATAAAAATTATAGAGAAAAATAGTATTTATAATAGAAAAGAAACAATATACTTGTAATTTTTTGTTTTTCTACACATATGCGCACATATAGAGATAAGAAGAGAGAGAAGCATCGAGTATATTCTTTCTTTTCTGTTGTAAATACTATTTTCATCTCTAGTTTTTATCGTAAGTTTCATTGATAATGATCGAATAACGATCGAAATATCTGAACAAATTTATACTGCATCATATTGAGCCCTTGTTTACTTGGTGGATATTTTGCAGTTGTATATAAAAATCTTTCATAAGATTTTTTTACTCGTTTCATTGCTGATGATTTTAAATCAATTGGTTGTAATGGATTAGAATCACCAAACCCCATATATTTTTTCAAAAAGATATAATTCATAAAGTGTTTGCATAAATTAATCCAATTTGCATCAAGAATAATATCAACTTTTGTAAATGAAAATGGACTTTCATACTCATCAAGCGGATATGATGAAAATTCAACATATGCTTCATTTCAATCAGAATAAATTCGAATTAAATGTTGAAATCTATCATAACAAAGATGAAAATACTTATCATTTTTATATTATGGTAATGAACAATATTTTTCATATAAATATGAAGTATCTAAAACAGCTTGTTCTTTAAAAAGTTGGTCAGTACAATTTCACAATAATGAATGATCAATAATTTGACGAAATAATCGAAGACAATCATTTTGATATATTAAAAGGTCTTAACAAATCTGTGTGCCAAACTATTTCAATATATATTGTTGAAATAAGAAATTTTTTAGGATATAAAACTTTTAATTGAATAAATTAATAATATCATGGAATCATTTGTTGTAATCTTACTGATGTACGCCATTTTTTGTGAAATTTTAAAGCTTTTTCTAATAATAATATGAATACAGGAGCAATCAAACTTTAGCTTACATACCTGATGATGAATTAGGATGTTACTTAAATCCAAAAATAGGTGAAAATGGTACATATCTTTTTTGATTAAATAAGATATCGAGAAGGTGAATATTTCAATTCACAACCTATAGTCATAGTTTCATATTTTTGTCTCAAGTCTTTTTAATTCTTCATTTTGAAGATATTTATCATAAATGTAATCAATATAAATTTATTTAAATAAAATTTTGAATTTAATGTTTTTGATGCTGTTTTACATTTAAATGAATTTAAATAAAGAAGATATATCTAGCTTACTATTACATCTTGTTTTTCATATAGTATCTCGATCAACAATCATTATAAAATATCGATCTCAATCTATGGTGCATTTAATAATGCATTTTGTGTTTCATAGAATGTCTATAGATGTTTCCAATTCATCTTCTTTATTATTTGAATTGTTATTTAATTTATCAACTAAAATGCTTATTTATCTACTTTTTTATTTTTTATCAATCAGACAAAGTATTGAGATACGATTTTATAGGGAACTCTAGGTTGCCAATAGTTTTCATTTGAATATCGTCATATGCATAGCTCATGAACCATCTCAAGATACTTACAAAAAACAATTTTTCAGACAAACGGCTGTTTTTTCTTGATTTCATCTCGCTTGAAACAGACATAGCCTGCATATTTGAACACTGCCCAACTAGTTTTCTTGTTATCTTTTTTTTTCTTCAATGAAAAATGACCGTTTCATACCAAGACGGAGAATGCTTGTAGGCTAAAATAGCCTATAGTTCATTTGTTTTTCTTTCAAACGACAATTTGNTTTGTCTTGGTAAAAATGAGGTGTTATTTTTTTTTCAAAATTCAATTTGAAATAAAAAAACCCATAGACTCAATTTTTGATAGGAATCGTTCCGATTCGGTCTAAACTTTTTTCGATTTCTCACATATATTTTTTTCCAAAAATTGATCATAGAGGTGTTTATTTTTGCATTAGATTTATGGTATCAATGACTATTTCTATGAAGAAACATGAATAAGAATATTTGCATTGGGTTAATATTCATCAAAAAATACCTAATATGTTTTATCAAATCGCTTCAACATCGAGTAACATGATCGAAACAAAATGAAATCACTATTTATCATTGTAATTTGTTACTTAATTGATTTTATTTCGTATTATTTATACAATATTTTTCGCAGAGACAAAATAAATTGCAGAGTAAACCTATGAGAGACGTACAGTAAGTTTACAGTTGATTCAAAATGTCTATGTGTGATGAATATTTCATTAGTATGGAAAGCTAATTATGTTCATCAATAGTTGCCAAAAAAGGAAGAAAACCTATAAGAACATATAGTGAAGAACAAGCTTTCAATGCAATCCCTACACAATTAAAGTATTGAACACGATGGAGCTACTGTAATTATTTTGGGAACCAAAACGGGAAACCTCATCATCTAAATGAAAAATTATTATAAGACCAGAAGGTAGCGTATCGCAAAATCGGTTAAGCAAGTTCACACATTAAAATCTCTGTTACTAGATTAATAGGGCACCGGCATCTTTGCAGCGATTTTTGAAGTCAGCGGGAAAGATGGGAGCCAATATCGCGTTGTGTACCTCAATCGAGAGGGGAACAACGGACACTTCGGTTGGGAAATTCTATGAAGTCCAGAAATCTTTTGAAGTCTACTTAAGTCTTAAAGTTCGCTGTTCCTCTCTCGACTTGAATATTCATTGAAAATCATGCTTCTCAAAAGTATTTCGATAGTGATACTACGCTTGATGTGACTCGTACAAGATGAGAAAAACGAACAATGACTCATACCGGTCCGGTCTGGAAAAACCCTCTTGATTGCAACACTGCTTTTCATGTTGATCAATGAAAAGAGCTGTTGTTGTTGCTGCTGAGGGATCAAGGCATGGACAGTCTTGGCTTTCAAACTATGCGGATGATGTCGCAATTATAACTGACTATTGTTCACCATTCAGTGATCAATGTGCTAACATGTCGGCTGTAGTCGGCGTTAATTCGTCCGATATCATCAGAATTTCTCCTGATAGAAGACGGCCGTCAACTGATGATGTACTGTTCAATTGTATTCCATGTACAGCTTGGCACATAAATATTTTGTCGATCATATGTCACCCCAAATTGGAAATAGCTGATTCCGTCATACAGCTATTTCAACAGTCGTTACGGTCTTTCCCCTGTCAAAAGTATATTTTTGTCCCTAGACAGCAGATCTTGATGAAATTTTCAAGGCATGTGTGTCTGATTGTAGATAGTTCACAGTAAAAAATTGAGTGAATCATATTCAGTTATTGACGATTTAACGTAACATGAATGGCCACTGATTCAGAATTCGGGTTGGTGTCAAAAATGTACTCAGCACATATTGCTACAACTCAGCAGCGACCAATTTTTAAAAATATTGTTTGTTTAGTATTGCCAAAGCTTTTCTGGAAGAAGTCCGAAAAATTGGGACTATTCCGAAAAAGCAATCATTATTTTTCTCAAAAATTAAATCGAAAGTAAGAATCCGATTCTGTTAAGTTGTTACGTGGCATTTTTTATTCATTTGAAACGCATCTCGAGCCTTTTAGTATGCAATGAGTGGCGCAGATTAAATGAGACAAATCTCATTTCGTTTTTTCCAAACACTTCATTATTGTTTCAAGCCTCCAATTTAGATAGGGTGTAGGTGGGTGGTCTCTAAAATGAAACTCCCACACTTCCACACTCGCACTCTCAAGATGCAACACAATGACTTTTACATCGAACTCATCATTAGTGAGTACGTGTTTCAGATGTAGTGTGCGTGTAATTGTTAGTGTAGAGTATGAGGTATAGACATGAGTGTGCATCAGCGATTTCTCAACTTCACAAGCATATCCATATACATAAACCCCAACACTTACATCAAATGCCACAATCAGAGACCCATAACCATACTCACAAGCACACCACATTTACACTCACTATGAAGTAGATCTTTCTCAAATCACACGGATGGCATGCAACACAAACTGATGCGACCGCGCGAAAGCACGATCTTAGTGTTACTAACAGGAACAAATTAGGTACTCCGCGCACATAGCTTGAATTTTTTTATTTCTTTCGTCTACATTTGGAGCTTTTGCAATGAACAACCTAATTTTACTGATCGACTTTTTTCTGCTTTCTTGTCTGATAATGCGATCAGCGATATCTTCTTATAGTTCGATCGTCCTTTTTATTAAGCATGAGTGTTAACATTCTGTTGTGTTTTTTTTAAATTGATTTCTGGTACTGATTTTAACAATTTTTCAGTCATAGAATTTAATGGATACCTGTTACAAACTTAAAGCCTTGATAGCCATTGTTGACAATTTCCTGGCACTTTTGTCTATACACATTGAAACCGCCTACATATGGCATGAAAACCCTAGGTTTACCATCGATATTTGCTCCAACGTACCATGAATTCGCCACAGGATAGAGAGTTGAATTGGCGACCGCGTTAACATGAAGGACCCAGTCAGTTTCTGCCACTACCTGCGGTTCAATCGTATCGTAATGGTGCGTACGAAGATAGTTCAGACATTCAGTTATCCAATCGGCATGTTGTTCGAGAGCAACAACCATATTGACCAGCACTGATGGACTACCAGGACCAGTGATGATGAATAAATTTGGAAAATCGGCCATCATCAAACCAAGGTAGGTGCGAGGCCCTTCCGCCCATTTATCTTGGAGTGTCTTGCCAGAACTGCCACGTATATCAATTTTCAGCAAAGCTCCAGTCATCGCATCGAATCCAGTTGCAAACACAATATCGTCCACTTCATAGGTTTTTTCCTGGATACGAATACCATTAGACGTTATTTCATCAATTGATCCGTTTCGAAGATCAACTAACGTCACATTGTCATGATTGAAGGTCTGGAAGTAGTTGCTGTCTACACAAAGACGCTTGGTAGCAAATGGATAATTCTGTGGAACCAAAGCTTCGGCCACTTCAGGACTTTTGACAGTTTCACGGATCTTATTGCGTACAAATTCAGCTGCTTCATTGTTGGATTCTTTGTTGAAGAAGAGATCATTGAAGGTTCCTTGAAAAAGAAGACCGCCAATTTGCCAACTTTTCTCGAATTCAGCTTGTCGTTCCTCTGGTGTAACAGCCATTGCTGAGATATTCTTGCTGTTTTTGGGCATATATGCAGCGCGCGTTTCTAAGATCTGTCGTCGATACTCTGCATAATTCGATTTCCACCATTGTTCGTATTCGGCTTCAAGAGGCCCATTGCGAGATGGAATGCTGAAATTTGGCGTTCGTTGAAAAACAAAGACATGATCTGCTTGTTCGGCGATCATCGGAATCAATTGTATACCAGATGAACCGGTGCCAATGACGGCCACACGGCGTCCAGTAAAGCAAATATTCGTATGTGGCCATCGACCTGTATGATAGTGGTTACCTGTGAAAACATCAAGACCTTTGATTTGTGGAATGCGAGCTGTTGAGAGACAACCGGTGGCCATGATGCAAACCTTGGCAAAGAATCGGTCTCCTTGATCTGTCTTTATCTCCCAACGTAATTGAGTTTCGTCGAAAACGGTTGCACTCACTCGTTTACCGAGTTGAATGTTCTTACGTAGATCAAATTTATCAGTAACATGATTGAGATAACACAAGATTTCCGGCTGAGAAGCGAATATTTCCGACCATTTCCATTCTTGTTGTAATTCTTCCGAGAACGAATAAGAATATTGCATGCTTTCAAGATCACATCGTGCGCCTGGGTAACGATTCCAATACCATGTACCACCGATACCATCACCAGCCTCAAGAATCCTTGCTGAAAAACCTTGCTCCTGTAAGCGATACAACATGTAAAGACCTGCGAAACCGGCACCAACAATTACTGCATCGAGCATCGTCGGTAATATTTCGTCACTATTCATACCTGTCTCTGTGTTCTTTCCTCAACAGCACAGGTCGATGTAGCAGTAAAGAATAAGACTATCATGAGGCAGTATATATACTGTCGTTATCATATTAAAAAGAGAATGGAAAGGCTCGAATGATAAGACCAAAATTATCACGGAGTAACAACCTCGATTAGTGGCGCTCTGTATGAGGGCACGATGTTATCGTGTTCTAAAGCAGTTCGTATAAAGCAGGCTTGTAACATGACGTGATAAAGAAAACTTTCAACAACAATGCCTGAGTTTCATCTTCCAAACGGCTTATTATCATCGAGAGAAAAGTATCATCGTAGTATAAACAGATAATCTTTCTCAAATTACAATCAATCGAATCAGTAATTAATGTGGACCGTCGAAGCATAGATATTAGAAGGGTGTGGGTGCCGCTGTGGGTGTGGGATACGGGTGTTTTTCTACTACCGGACATCCTCACTCTCACACCCACCCACACTCACATCCCGTGTGTCGGCTCGGCGACGGAACAACTGAAGTCAAAATTGAAACAGATAACATGCAAAGTTCGACCTGACATCGACGCGCGGTACTTCGACAAGTCGTCCCGATCAGTTCAAACGTTCTTTATTCGGAAAGAACTCCTTCGAAAGCATCTGCAATTGAACATCGGAAGACGGAATAGTAAGCCGTACGGCGCATGCTACAACATGATACCCCGATGAACATGTTCGATATTAACTTTGAAATAAACAAATAATCATCTAATCCGACGAATGACCGCACAAAAGCAAATGAATCATCACAATCCACATCGGCAACACTACGTAGAGCGTCTAGAATTCATAGCCAGAAGACGGCAATGATCGACGTCGTAACTAGTGATAACACAGCTCCATACAGTGGCCACAACTTGATAAGAAAAAAAATACCTACTACCTCAACTCCTTCTTTCTAGGCATTAGCTAATCATCAATGAGCGACTGCTCATCGAATTGATTGGAAAAATTATATAATCCTTTGGCGCGACAATTAGTACCCGATTCTAACAGATAGACTTCAGCGACCGAATCGAATCAGATGTTGCTCAATTCAGTTCCGTTCGATTTGTGTTCATTTTCGGCAAATTAGTTCGTGTTCTGTTCGGAACCATTTTTTCACAACCAGTTGAACTATGTCTGGGTTCCACAGCGTTCAAAAACAAGCAGTTTCAGTTCTGTTTGGTTCCATTGAAGTAATACTAGTTTTCTGTAATAAAGGCTAGATAACAGGACAAAATTTGCAACATGTACGATTCGGGGTGCCATATTAGGGTTCTTATACGCATGAAATAATACTATGCAGTACACTGGTGACTCAAAATTGAACTTGTTACATGAATCAATAACTTCGAAGAAAGTCGAAACGTCTCATACAGATTATTTCATTATATTGTCACTGTTATGCATTCCATTCACTATTACATTTGGGTGAATCCATGGGTATACAACCAGTTTTTGGAAAAAGTTTTTTTATCGACTTTTTTCGTTCTAGTTAGCTGGGTCGTGGTCAGAAAACAGCTTTGGCCGAAAAAAACTGCTGACTTTGACCTTATATGAGGGAGATCTGAAGCTTTTTCTGGGAACATCTAATGAGGGTCACCCAAGTTATTTCAAGATTTTGAACTCATATTTTTCCCATTAGTAGAGGACCATTAGACTAGCATAACCTGCAAAGGATTCTTCTTTTGATTGACATTTGGCCGAGATATGAATGTTTCAAAACGTAGTATTTTTAGAAAAATTATAAAAAAAATGAAAAATCTATATTTTGAAACATTCATATATCGGTCAAAGGTCAATCAAAAGAAGAATCCTTTGCAGGTTATGCTATTCTAATGGGCCT
>CAJNSZ010000473.1:55188-83830 GCA_905329745.1 Rotaria sp. Silwood2
TCGAGTAAAACGGTTATAACTCAGCCCCACAGGTGCATGGGTCCAAATCCTCTTAGGGTTATTCTAGTGTCGGGATCTCCTACTTATCCCCAAAGTATGAGCTCAAAAGCGGTGAATCACTTGGGGTAGTTCCCTCGTTAGATCTATTAGTCCAAAAGTTGTTTTCTGATCTATGCAAATTATAGACACCTCGGCGTACTCTATAATTTGAGTAGATTATCAACGACCCTGGCAAAAATGATTATATTCGGAATCAATTTGGTCGATAACTCATAATTTAGTAATTATGTCATGAGAAAACAATTGATCAATTGAAAACGCTCTCTCATGAGACTCATAATATCAATTGTTAACATGCGTAAAAACATATATATTCGATTATTTTATGACAAACAGATTTTTATCTATCATCTTCCATTGTCTAATATTATATATTAATTAATTTTGAGTCATCTACGGTTGATCACAGATATAATCTAGCAAAAAAAACGAGAACAATCAAAACACTAATTGCACATTTGTAAAACAGATATCGTAATAGAATTGATATTATTTCTGATTTATTATTTTCATAATATGCATCCTTGAATAACTTATTCGTAACCTCTAATATAAATAATCATTAATTCAATAACTATGATTAACATAGATTTAATGATATTTATTTTGAAAATTGGTATGTTAATATCAATATTATTGCTTTTTATGTCAAACTTGATATTCTGTTCTAGATTAAATAATTCACTGAAAATAATAGACACCTTCTTGAATAATGTAATCATTCAAAGAATTCATTGTATACTTTAAAAAAAAAATAACAACATAAATTTCTTTTCAACAAATTATCGTCTATTCATCTATTGTTCAAATATGATATTCATAGTTTATTCTATAGTTGTTAGTAAATTAATGAGCTGTTCAATACGTCAACATAAACAAAACCAGATTGTTTATATTGATAAATTATATTTCCATTAACGTTCCTTTTTTTTTTTTGTTCGATAATCTCTACGGCATTTTTTGTTTTTCATAATTGAATATTCATAGGATTTTATTCAATATTACTAAAGTTTGTCTTCATTCAATAAATGCACTTTCTTTATCTGTAGGGTTTTGATTCAATTATTAAAATGAAAACTGTAGTATGTTATTTGAACCACTCATAATGTTGACCTTATTATTACAGTGGCTTGTTATATGTAATACAAATAAATTTCAATTGATTTTATTCTTCTTTTCTTTCATAAAATATGAAGATTTATAATACAAGTTTCATAGAAAAGAACAAAAAAAAAGGCAATATTTCTAAATATAGACATTCATATTATAAAAGTAGAATTACTTAAATGTACAAATATTTAAAAAAAAAGGTTATAACGTACAAATAAAAGTTCGTTTGAATTGATTGCATTGAATAAAACCAAAATATTCATATGTGATTTTTTTTTTTCATAATAAATTTAATTCGTCTATCATCTATCATAGTCATCAATATGTATATGCTAGCCTATCTTTACGTGTTCTTAGTGATACACATGTGTGAACGTCTCTGATCTGTACAGTTAGTTAGACTACAATTTATCAGGCTTGACTGATCGATCATTGTCCGGATACGAGAAAAAGAAGACAAATGTTTATATCTTTAGCTTTACTATACGATGGTTCATTCTTCTTCTTTTTCTCTACTTGCTGTACGCGACCGATATGTTGATTATGTGCTTTGTACATACCTCAAGAAATGTTTAGCTTGTCTATCTATGAGAACAAAGAAACTCATATATATATATATTCAGTATTCTCTCCTATTTATTCATCATTTTTTTTTTACATTTAATATCGATAATAGTCATTAGATTGAGAAAAAGAATACTTCAGTAGACTTTTTTTTTCTTCTTTTCTACATAGAAATAGAACATAACTTGTCCTTGTCCGTTCTTTTGATGTGAAACAAAGAGACATATAAATATTGGCATAAAAACCTTTAATACATAGACAATGAAAAGTAAGTATGACACAAGTTTCCATTTTCAAGGTAAATAACATACATATACATATATATTTTACAACAAGTAACAGTAGTAAAGTAACTATACTATTGTAGTTGTTCTGTTTCTTGTACTTCATTTTTGTATATTATTGCATAATTGTCGATATTACTATTCTAACAATAGAAAGAGTATAAATATAATATATGAGAGTGTAACGGCCAAAGGTCGTCCTGGCAATGAACTTAGTGATGATGGTCATCGATCTATCTAATTGAATCTGTTTGGTATTAGTTGGTAGGAAATACAGAGAGAATAGAACATAGAACGGAGCATCTCGTTATTTCTATGTATTCTTTTTGTTTGGTTGCTTCTTATTATAACTCGATTGAATATTCTCTTTTTTTTTTTTTCTTCTTTCGCGATTCGATCCATTTATTTTTTTTTCTTATACGTTAGACAGACAGATATGCACATATATATATATTGGAGCAATGCTATATGAGATGCAGGGTACCACCGTCTGCTTCGTATGAGTATACGGAAGCAGTAGCCTTTGTGAGATTGGGACGGAAAAAAGGAGAGAGAGAGAGAGAGAAAGGAAGAGAAGGAGAAGAAGAAGAAGAAAAATCGATGCATTTGCCCATTGTCGTTGTTATATACACATATATATACATACATAGTGACCGATCGAGGGCAGTCGGACAACTATAAAAATTCAATTTTTGTGTTTCTTCTTCCTTGCTACACGTAAGTGAGATTGATTGTATTCAGTAAACGAAGTGAGGTCAATGTCATCAATATGACTGCCAACAGTACGTTGAATTACGTCTGTGCTTCTTATCGTTCTGTTTCATACATGTATTTAATTTGGTGAACTTCTGTCGATTTTTTTTCTCTCTTTATACATATAGATGATGTAAGTTTGGCATTTTTTTTTTCTTACATTTTATACATTCTTTCTTTCTTTTTTCTTTTTGTCTACATCTGGAAGTGTAGGTAAAGTATTAACATAGACAGACGAACATTATATGAAATGTCTTATCATGATTGCCCATTTGGATGTTAGTTCATTTCTTCTTTTTTTTTTTTTCTTCTCTACGTAATCATATCGGCAGTAATAACGCGAAAGACAACATACAACACATTTTGTCTTCGTTCTAATGTAAACAGAATCATCGTATCGTCGTCTATTACTTTAAGATTAAACAGGAATCTTTTCCTATCGATCGATTTTTTTACTAAGCGATGATATCTTTAAATGATGATAGATATATAGATAGAAACAACATGTTCTTCTTTTCTATGTTTATTATAAAGAAGTAATGATCTCATATAGTTTCTTTACCATTCTATAGACCGAATAACTTATTTAATATTAAAAATAAATTCTTCGTTGTTTTGTATTTTCAGATGCCAGATACAGGTGCGATGGCATCAACTGTATCAAATCAACTTCCACCACGTACAACAACAAGTCATCGATGGCCTAGAAAATGGGCAACACTTGGTGGACGTGGTACACCATCAACACCAATACCTTCAACAATTAATAATGCTTCTGAATTTACTGAGAAAAGCAATGGTCATCATATGAATGGTAATGGTCATCATCAACGATATTCAACATCATTATTTCGTAAATCATCAACAATAAGTCGAACAAATGGTGGTACAACAATAAATAATTCCGATCTAAATAATGAAACTCCATCATTAAAAAAATCTCGTTCATTAATAAATGTTTTACGTTCAAAACTAAATTCACCAGCTGTACTTCGTCGTTTTCGTACAAAATCACGTGAAAATACAAAACAAATTATAACAGAAATAAATCATGATGATAAAAATACTACTACTATTACTAATAATAATAATAATCATAATGATTATCATGAAAAAAATTCAACACAATTAATAAATGATGATAATAAAAAAATACGTAAACGTGATCCATCACCAATGAAACGTTTTACAAGTCGTTTAGCTCAATTAACACGTAGTTCAACACATACATCTATTGAAAATGAACAACATACACGAAAATCTCCATCACCACCAATACATAATAAAGATCAAGTTGATCATATAAATGCGTGTTATGATGAAATTCGTGCTAAATATTTTGATAAAAATAATAATAATACAAAACAAAATACATTACCGAATTTATCTCAACAACATTCAAATGTTGTTCCATTAACAAATGAACGTTTTAAAGATATTCTATCAACAACAACAGCATCATCAATTGAATATTATGAACGTCCAAATAATGATATACATAATCGTTCATTAAGTACAATATCAATGAATGGTTCATTATTTAGTCATGATTTTTTAAATAATTCTCAACAAGTTGCTCAATCATCATCACCACCAATACCATCCGATGATCCATTACTTCAAGCACGTAAACAATCAAATATTAAATTAAATTGTATGTTAAGTGGTTATGGTTTTACAACACCATTTGGTAATCATGAAAAATCCTTAGGTCAACATGATATATTTAAATTTCATCATTATCATGATGTTGGAAAAAGAAAATTTGATTTTAATTTTACAAATAATAATAATAGAATGTATTCAAGTTTAAGAACACGACCAATGAGTAGAAGTATTGATAGTTTTAGACGAGCAACAACTACAAGTATGTTTTATTTGTCTTTTTTTGAGTTTGAGCTTTTTCATGAAAATTTCATTGATATTTTTTTTTTTTAGTTGAAAATGAAATAATACCAACAAATTCAACAGGTAAATTACATGAAGAGATACTTGAACTAGATGGTTTTTTATCGATTGAAAAATATTTTATAGATGAGCAGGCTCAATTATCTGATACTTTTAGTACTCAATTGCTTTATGTAGATTCAACTAGATATGAGAGAAATTTTTTTTTTAGTACTCTTGTGACCAGTCAGAAAAGTAGCTAGACAAACGTAATTCATTTTGTTGTGTATAATGATGATATTTATTTTTGAGATTCGAATTGATTAAGCCTGTGTCGCGAAGACGTCGATATTGAGATAATAAAGTTCAGATGATTTTGAGCATACAAATAAATATCACCATTAGACACAGCACAATGTTTTACATCGTGTATAGTTGCTTTTCCAGGTGATCCTATGTAAATTGGGCGATGTCGATGGTCTCAGGAAAAGTCTTATCACCCTCTAACGTAACAATATAGGAATGTTAAATTTAGCTAAACGGAAGGAGAAATAGCTTCAGTAGTATAAAACCGAATCGATCAAGTGCTGATCAATAAAATTTCGATGCCTCTGGATCTTTTCGTTTAAGCTTTGAAGAGCGTAGATCTATAGTATTCCTATCAGAACTTATTTGAACAATAGTAGAGCATGTTTCTTTTTTGCAATGGGTAATACGTTGCTATAGTCCATATATATAAATGCTAATGTACTGGTATTGTTTGAGCTTCATGTGTCACTATGAATGAGAGGTGTCAAGGGTTTTCTTATCATCGTTTTGTTAAATGTATTTCATATCTAGCTTGTTAATGTATACCAATTCAAGCACGCACTGACTCTATCATATACACATATCATCATCTTTAAGACAGGCGTGGGAGACGATGATAGACTTAGTGCGTGCTTGAACAAATATTGATATGTATCACTCTAGTTATTAATACTGATAAACTTTGAGTCAACTGTTGATTGATGAGTCTGTTCGCTATGATACCCGTGGCGTTATTTAACTGTCGTAGGGTCATGAGACTTCTGGTAACTTTGACGCTAGGTTCGCGTTAACACATTTTGTTGCTGAAAGCATTTATCAAAAGATCAAATTTAGATTTGAATCGTTGTTGGGTAAATCACTCGTCTCTGTGCTATATATAGAAATATGACATATTCATCTCTGAGGAATCTAACGCATGGAAACGACTATAACATGATATTGCTGTCTGGAAATTGTGTAAAAACTTAAGTGCAGCAAGGAGAATTAAATGTTTTTTTGAAAGTGCTCCCATTAACAAAGTTATGATGATCGAACAAATCAGCTAGTTTTGAACTGATCAATGGCCATCTGACCCAGAAGCTACTTAATCTTGGACTATCAACTATGCTGATTCAAAATATGATTATTAGAAATTTTCCTAAGTGTATATGCTAATTTTGTAGCCTACTAAAAATTGTTTTAGATAATAAAACGTAGTAGATGAGGACGTAAGAGACTTGCTCATGGTCCCATTGAAAGTTCATATGGTTGATAATCTATAATCGGATAAGTTTCTTTGACTGAAACTATTTTGCATATGTTTTGCAATCAAGAAGATTTCAATATAAGTTCAATTATCCGCAGTTTAAGTAGCGACATAAACTAATGAACATATGGATGATTGATTTATAGAACGGAACAGATTTAAAATATAAAACTGATGTGTCTACTTTCCATAATGCTGCGGAAGTCAATGATTAGTCTAATAAAATTCTTTCAGGCTAGAGTCACAATATATGCTTATTGACTTCCATGCTTAGGAAAGTATCGGGAGATTGTCACACTGTTTGGCAAAGCAATGGAAAGTTAACCTATGGGCGGAGACCAATAATTACGCCGTTTCTCCCCCTTCGAGAAACAAGATGACACCTAGCCACTATGTAGAACGTTTTAATATAATTCTTTATGAAGGTTGTATTTTCATGAATATATGAAAGTTAAATCGAAAAATTAATTTTTACAAATATGCTATTTCCCAGTGATATCTAAGATATTAATGAAAGTGCTAACAGATATTTTAATGTGTATTATAATTTAATTGTATGATTTATTTTATTTAGTTGAATCCGATAATGATTTACTTATTGACGATGAAAATTCATCGAATGTTCTCATTGATAATGAACTTGTCATACGTGAAGACGGTGATATAATAGAATCTGAACCGAAAGTATATTCATCAAAAGTTCATGTTACACCAGCAGCTTGTCTTCATGTAAAAACATTTATTTCAACATCTTCGAATGTATCTCATACAAATGAAAATTTATCAAATGGAAAAACATATGATGAAAATGATGATCAATTTGAAAAAAATTTTTTACGTGCTGTTGATCGAGCACTTGGTGTTGTTAATAAAGATGAAAATCATTTATTACAACCAGTTTATGATTTACCAATGAATAATGATAATTCAAATATGAATCTTGTTGAAATTACTGAACGTGCACTCTCAACATTTAATAATACACATATTCTTATGGTAAGAAAAAAAAGAATTTATAATTAAATTATATTAATTCTATTTATTTTTTCTAGGAAGATAAACAAAAAAATGGTAAGAAAAATTTAATATTATGTTACGCAACACGTAGCAGAGAATATGTCTTCGGTTGAAATGATATTTTAGTCAGAAGTACGAATAGGAAGACTAGAAAAACCGCCAAAAGACTTATACTCATTGATCTTTATTTTGAAGTTATGACTGTTTTTACTGAATGTTTGATCTAGAACAAAATGTTCATAGGAAAAATTTAGAGACAAACCATTTTCAGCCGAACTTCTGCTTATGAATATTCAAAAAAGAATGATTATATATCATGCATGAACTTTTACAAGTGATTATTCAATATGCTCGAACAAAACTGTCTGAGAATTTTGGATAAAAATTCAGGTGAAAATTCCTTGATTTTTAAAGTTTTTTGTATATCTTGCAATAAGCCGAAAACTCAATACAACGATTATAATTCCATAAAGAAAGTTTATAGGCATAAATCCTTCAGTGTTCACCTGATTGGCAAAATATCATTTAGGTGGAGAATTAATAGCTAAAGAAATCTCGAATTCAGTTTGAGTTCAAAACTTATCATGTCAAAGAAAAAAAAAATGGAAGTTTTATGTAAATTTTTTTTTCGGATAAGATAAAAGGACGCAAATCAATTGTTAACGTTTTAAATTTCTACTCTTTGATGGACAAGAAAAAGAAGTCGGGTGACCGGAACTAATTTTTTCGACATTTCCGTAGTGCATTCTAGACTCAAATTTATCTTCCGATGATATTTAACATAGTTCCATCAAATATAAAATGACGTGAGTGACAAGTATAAGTACTGATCGATCGTCGGAAGTACTGTCTAGGAATGCAAATATATTCTTCAGAATTAATTGTGAAACGGCTGTTTTATTAAGATCAATTATTGGTATCATATAACTCATCACTTCATAAATAAATTCCTTAAGAAGAAGGGCGATTATAAGTCTCCCAATAATATTCGGCTACATAATAGGATACATCTAAGCTTGTAGGAAACAGCTTTCTACATCTAATGATGTACCTATTTCTACTGCACGCTATTCACCTGTCGATAGGTGGCGCCATCTATCGACAGGTCAATAATGTTTACGTTGATCCAATGTCCAGCAAGCTGGTGCATGGAGTGTGGTACGCTATCCGATGGTTTTGGGGGACGTTCAATGAAAACGCTAAATATTGAAAAATTCTTGCAGAACAAAAATCGAAGAAAGCTTCTTTTCTCTTCAATTAATTCGAAATAAATTATTAGATTTTTTGTTTTCTGTCTGAATAGAACAAATTGATAATGAACCTCGTATTGATGGTGCTGAATCACCCAATGTTGAATTATTCGATCGTACTGGTGAACTTTTTGATACGGAAAATGTTCATTGGCAATCATCAGCTGTTTATGATCATCAACCACCGATAACAAATAATGAACAAGATAAATTAATTGTTAATGGTAATGATGAAAACTCAATTGATGATCATGTATTGTCAATTGTTGATGATTTAACACGAAAAACTCATGAATTTTTACTCGATGAATCACAGGTAAGTTCAATAAACAACTAACATGATGTAAAGAGAAAAAAAAAAACACTCAATTATTCACACTCGATATCAAAAAGAAAACATCGTACGCACGTTATATATTCATATAAATGGTGATGGACTCTTGTTTTTTTGCTTTTCTTATATTTCAAATCTTTGCATGAAGATCAATGTCTATATTCAGTGTTTGTCGTCAGTATTTTGTTCTTCTTCTTCTTTCTCTCTTTTTCGTCAGATTGTTGTGTACCTGTGTGTATCTCGTTTTTTTTTTCTTTCTTGTTTTTGTGGTTTTTTTTTTTTGAACACCTTTCTTTTCTTTAATTAATTAACACGAAATTGATCATATATATATAAATAATCGTAAAAGAATTGCTTGTATCACTCTATCCTTTTGTTTTGTTCTCTTTTTCTTTTTCTTTCTTGTTCTGGTGTTTCGAGTTAACCGTTTGCTAATAAACATGATGAGAAATGATGCATGTGCTAATCTTAAAAAGAAAAAAAAATGAAACAAAATAATAATGATCATGAGATTATTTTTTATTAAGTTGATAAATATTTTGTTTCGAATATGACATTAGCTAATCTGTAGTTGTTTTGAGAGATATTTGTTTTAATGCATTTGTTTATAATTTGAAGATTATCTAATAGAATAATAGTTTTTTCTTGTTTGTCTGTATAGCATGTTAATATTAGACTGTAGCACCTAAACTCAATAACTATGTTTGAATATTTTAAACTTATTATAACCTTTAGTCAATAAACTGCCTGGAACCATGTCTATCTTTAACAATCAAACAGATAATTATTCATTAAAACAAATAGTTTAATCAGAGATTGAAAGAAAGCTGAAAAATAACACAAAGTTTTTGTCGATAGTCTCTAATATTACACGCCTACTACTATTTTCTATCGGTGGTTACATGCTGTACCATGTGATTCAGTTTTGACATTTTTGGAAAAAATTTTGTTTGGCTATGATGATTGATTAATCAATGACTGACTAAGAAAAATTAAACAGAAGTCAATGTAAATTCATTCATTCTATCTGTCAATATTTTTATCTGAACAAGAAAAATAACGTATGTCTCTCAAAGATGGCAAGAAGAGAACGAAGCGAACAAGTTTGCTAAATAACATATTGTCTGACAGATACATAGTCAAGAATATTCTTCAATGAAGAATAGATGTTTTCGAACATACCGATTCCTATGTCTCTTGTTTTGATTTGTCATTGTTATCAAATGATGACTGATGTATATTACTATATGACATTTTTATATCTACTATGTTGATATTGAAGATCCAACTCTCGTTTATACGATATAAAGATAACCATTAATTTTCAATGTAGTGTTTATCACTCTTTGAATAATGAGATATCACACCTCTACTAACGGTAAACTATTGAAGTTTAATCGAAAAGATCAAGAGTGTATCGAATGAGTTTTATTTCTCTTAACACCTAACACAGCCGATAAATAGCAATCGATAATAGTAGGGAATTAAAAATTTATGAATAGCAATCAATCGTATGAAAAATAGAATGATTTCCTTACAGTTAGCTCATTAGTTTTAGTAATACATTTTTAATACTTTTCCGTTATTCTCGCTAACTTTTTCTTTTGTCATACGAGAATATTGACAAATGATGATTATATTATTTTAAATAGTCGCATTAGATTGCGACTACAAAGAAAAACTAACTAAAACATGCTAATAAATAACTTTTGATCTTTTCTTTCTGTCTTTCTCTCTCTCTCTCTCTCTCTTTTTTTTTATACATGAACGTAAGATCAGTGAATATGCCTGTATAATCTAGTTCATTCTATTTTCACATGAACACGCGTGATAGACGACATACAGTGCCATCGGGGGAAATTGAATCTAATATATTTATTTAATATGGATTCCCTCCGGAATGAATAAATTATTCTTTATATGTATATATATTTTTTCTTTTCGTTTGCTACTGCCCTCCATATATATATTTTTTTGGATGGACAATTGATGATGAAAAAGGAAGAAAAATTTCATTCGTTGCTTCTCGTGTTTTTTTTCCTTCGTTTTGATGGTGTCAAGTTTGTTATGGTAGTCTTATAGAGAAGTGTCGAGTGATGATGATGATGACTCATGTTTTCTTTCTTTGACTAGTGTTGTTTTTTTTTCTCTCTCTCTCCCCTCTTCGTATTCTTTTTTCTTTTATTTAAAGCACGCACATATATTCAGTGAAATAAGCCAGCCAGTTCCGAGAGAACAAGTTCACACACATACTAGTTTCGATCATATATACATCGTCATTTTTCTTTTTCTTTTGTTCATTTCATCATCATCATCATACTGGTCGCGTCCTCTCTTTCTTCTCATTAGTTACTTTTGTTGTGCGGTCGTCTTCGCTATTAAAATGGTAAGCACAAATAAGTTTTCTATTCAATTAAGTTGTATTAAAACTTCATTTTGTATATATATATATATATACTAATGTTATTTTCCCTAATGAGAACATGTTCGATCACTTTATTTGTGTATATAGGTCTATAAAAGTAGCTTAGCCAATGTCTTTTTTTTTTCATAATCATTTTTGAATATGTCGAGTTCAGTAGTAACAAGGGTTTGTCCATTAATGAATATTCATTTCTTTGAATAAGTAATGTCTTCTATTTAGAATGGCCAACAATTCTTGGCCATATTGGACAATGAAGAGAAGACGATTAAATCAAAAGCAGACGGTTATAATAAACTTCTTCAAACTGATGATAGCCGTCTAAATGATGATGGTAAGTACCATTGACTTTTTTTCTGTCATAGAAAAGAAAAACAAATGTCATTCTTTTAAAAGTTCGGTCTGATATTAATGCTGTGATCGGTGAAGTTAATTTATTACTTAAAGGTAAACTTAAACAATTTCGTGGTTTATGTCAAGCAAATGTAGTATGTAGAAAAAAAAAACGCTGTTTTATATGAAAGAAAAAAAAATTTCTTTTTTTTTCTTGTAATATTCTATTTAATAGTCAAAATCAAACACATCTGCTGGTGAACCAACACCACTTGATAGTGATCTTGAAGGTTTTTGGGATATCACATATCCATTAATTGATAAAGTTAAGATCAAATTTACAAAACTTGATGCACGTAAAGCTAAACAATGGGCTTCAATTGAAGATGAATACGATCCAAATGATGGTATTATTTATTTTGAAATAATTTCTTTTAAATATTAATTTATTATTATATTTTAGTTAATAATCGACCTCGAATTATTGACGAACGTCTTAAACAACTTCAACCTCATCAAAATAAATCAAAAATATCAACAAAACCAGCTAATGATGATTTAAAAAAATTAATTCAAGAACGACGAAAAGCAGCTGCTAATGTATCGAATACAGCTAATCAAAATCATGACATAGAAATATTCGTTACACATAAATAAAATAACTACTCTTCTGGTTTTTTTTTCTCTTGTCGTCTTGTGCAATATGTTCTTTTCTCATAGACACTATTAACATTTCTTCTTCTTTTTCTATTCATTTATGTGTAATTATCGCTTTTCTTTTTTTTTTTTTTTTATTTTTTTATTTATGCTGTTTGTAATACAAACAACGAAAATAAAAAAAATTATGCCTTCTTTTTTTTCTTTCCTATCAATAAAGTATAAACAGGAAGAGAGAAAAAAAGATCAGAGAAAATATATGTACTCTAGGATAATGACATTTTTTTCCTGGTTCTCTCTCCCTCCCCCTCTCCCCCCTCTCTCTCTCCCTCTCTCTCTCTTGTCAACAACTATAATAAACAAACGAATACAATATTACACATTGCTAACTCAATGAAAGTACCGGCAAATGTACTTTTGTCTCTATCTACTAATAATGGTGACCATTATCAATTGTCTGTGTACAATTACTTTAACCAGTTCATCAACAAACAATGGTAGCAATCGAATTGATCCAATTGTACGTAACCTTAAACATATTGTTGATACAGCACTTCAAGACGATACATCGAATGATATTGATAATGATTTTTTAATTGAACAACTAAGTCAAATACTTCAACAGGAAGAAGGCTTCAGAATAGCCGATCGAAAACAACGATCAATATATTCAACCGGTGACGATGATACAGGAATGTTCGATGGATCAGGAGATCTTGAAAGCGAAGAGCTACCACCAGTCTATTCAAATATGAGTATTGTAACATTTACTATGGTGAGTTGTTTCCTATCGTAATTCAATAAATCATTCATAATATATGGTCCCATAACCATCTGGATTTTTTTTCTGTATCTGTATTATGGATAGTTAATAGATGTTTTGCTAGTGCCCTTTGTTTTTTTGTTAGTAATATTTTTCAGTTTCTAGTATATCACTAGTTAGTTCCAAAGAAAATAATCGAGTATTTTTCTCTTTCATGCGAAAAAGGAATAAGAAAGAAATCAGTAGGATGTTTATCACTTTCGTCATACATCTTTTTTTCTCAAATGTCAAAGCTTGCTTATATACGTCGTTGTTTCTTGATAAATAAACAATTGTGATAGAAGACTATGTCCATATATTCGTACAATAAGTCGTCCACAACGATTGAATAATTACTTTGTTGCTATTGTTGCCCTATGCAATTATTATTAATATACATAAGAACATTTTCTCGTTGTATTCATATATTCGATTAGAGTGAAAAAGAGAGAGAAAGAAAAAAAAACCAATACAAACAATTCTCTATACTCCATATGTCGGATTATTCTTTGTTGACTCAATATTGTTCATGATCATTCTACTTATAATAGTCATTTTCTTTCAGGTATATTAAGTTATTCTTTTCTTTTTATTTGTTTTTATTACATAATTATCTAAACGAAAAACTAATATTTTTGTTTCTTTTTTCTTTTTCTTTTTTATTATTCTTTTTCACAAATAGAAAAATATATCAAATCAGTTATGAACATATAATGATAAATATTATCTTCCATATTCTCTCAATGTGTAATCATGTTTTAGAAAATCAAGAAAAATTTGTTTATATAATATGTTGTTGATAGATTTCGCTTAAGCTTGTGTTATTCTCTCATTTATATGTATTGATGTTGTAATCATACAGCTTAATCTTATATGCATAATTATAAATAGCTCACAGCTATAACTATAGACAAACCTGATAATTATTATTATTTCTATATTACAGGGAACTACTACAACTGCTTTCACTAAATACACACCTCGTGTAAGTTAAACAAAAGACAAAGTAAACGAAAAATAATAAATTGTTGTTTTCCTGTTTGTTTTATAGGCATATGCTCCATGTCATTGTGAAAAGGTAAAAATTTCTATAACAAGGAAAAAAAAAGAAATAAAACAAACTTACTTTAAGGGTGAACGCGGAGAGAAAGGTGATGCCGGTATATGTCCGGCAGGTAATAGTCAATAGTATATTAATGTTTTTTTTTTTTTTTATTATTTAGTTTATTTTTTATTTTGAAAGATTGTGCTCTGAGATATAGTGTGGGGACAAAAGATTGTCTTGGTTCACAAATTAATCTAGAACATCTTGCTCAATCAATTCGTCAATTAATTATTGATAGCAAAGTAGAAGAATATATTCTATTTTATAAAAATAACAATTATAAATTTATTTTCATAGAGAATTGCTTATCGAAATGCTCGAGCAGTACCTTGTGTATGTACACCATCATCATCAGCACCAGTATCTTCAACAGTATCATCAATATCTACTCCATTTACTCTGGATTATGACACTGTAAAAACAAATGAATTATAAAGTTTTATGAAAAATGTTTCTTCTTGTTTTGTTTTAATTTTAGTATATGCGATTGAAAGGTGAGAAAGGTGATAGAGGTAATAAAGGTGATATTGGTACATCATGTTCATCAACATGTACACAATCGGTGCAGGTTAGAAGTTAATTCATGGCAAAAAAAAACATAAACTTTTATTCGTTCTGTTTTTTCTCTCATATAGAGCAATGTACGTGTATTTAAAACATTACAACAAGCAATCATTGCATCAACAACTTATCCTGATCATACATATATTCATATTGTTAATGACTATGGACGTTTACAAGGCGTTTATATCCGAGTTCATGGTCAATTAATACCACTACGATTAGAAAGCGATGTATGATCTACATTCCTGTTTTTGACTCATTAATGAATGTAATTATTTGTTTTTATAGAGTTCACATTATGTGCCAGAACAAACATTACCACCGACGACATTGTCTATCCCGAAGCCGGTAAGAATTAATCTTAGTGATTGTTCAATACATTATATTATGTTTTTTTTTTCTTTCAGCAATGTGCCACTACCCTTCCATGTAGAAGCGTAAGTATTTCAATCTCTGCCTTTTTCATAGAATAAAACCTTATCCCATTCGAATGAGAACAAACTAATAAACAAACGAGTTTGTTTCGTACATTGAAGAGTATGTACCCGTGGACACTAATGAAAGACAGCTGTTCAAGAATTGACAAATAGGATGTCGCCATGCTTTGATACTATTCTGTTATGATATTATACATAGTCTAGGAATGAAACGATATACATATTTATTAGGTCTTCATCATCAAAAATTCGATCTTGAGATAGATATATTAAAATCATACGAAATTTTCAGCTCTATGTCATAATGTCTTCGGAAAGTATTTAACAACAAACAAGCAATTAAACTCCTACGAGAATTCTGGAATGTACAATCAATTTAAATATCATCAAATATTTGGATTGAAATAATACGAGAATTTATCGAGCTCAAAAAAGAAAAAAAAAGAACAGCAGCAGCAGCATGAGATAAGTAGGATATCCATCATTGAACTACTTATATCATAAAAATGAAAAATTCTCATTTGATAATAATAAGTTTACTTGATATTTCTTTCAACGATAAATTGTACATAAATAAATTTCTTTTTGATTTAGCTTCATATATTTGCTATTGGTCCTCGTGTACGTAAAATGTGTTATCCAGAACAAACAAATTTATTATGTTCGAAATTATCTGATTATGATGATTTATGTGACCGTGAATCTAAACAATACGGTTTAACAGGTTTTTATCGAGCATTTATGTCAACAAGCACACAATGGTTATCGAATTTATTTGCTGGCATTTGTGTCAGTGCAACAATTGTTAATATGAATGTTAGTTTTTTTTAATTCTTTTACGAATATTATTTGTTTTGTTTTTTTGAAGGGAGAAATTTTATTTGATGCAGTTGAACATATGTTTCAACAAAGACCACCACAAAATGAAATTCTTGATGTAGATGGATCAAGACCTAAGTAAGTTTCATATTAGATTTAACTAGAAAATTATCAAAAAAAAAAAACAAACAAACAAATAAGCATACATTCCTATCTGTAGTAGAATCAAGTACTTGAACTCTTAGATAATCGTTCTGAATACGAAATTAAATATTCATACAAGACTCTATTTATCTATGTGAATCATTAATGTGTTGTTTTTGACTTTAAAAATGTGATATTGTCTAAGACGAAACAGTATTCTATTTGGCGTAGGGTTAGTACCTTTCCGATGATCGGATTAGCCTTTCTGTATTACATGGACATTGCATATAGTGTACTTTGTATTTATGTTGCCGAATAATACGTATTCACTCTTATATAGTTTTAAATCATTACTCCGAAAAAGAGAATTAGGAAAATTAAATATTTTGGGTTGGGATAAGGTGTTATAGACTTATTTTTGATGTTAGACATCAATTGCGATGTTTTGTTTGAAATATGTTTGGCAGATATTTCTTTTCTTATTTGATGGACAATTGTCAATCATCATATGATCAATGGATCAATTTTGCTTTACATTTCTTTGTGTTTGTTTATTTGTCGTTGCACGCTATTCAATTGTATTTGTAAGAAAGACAGATGTACGAGATCAATTTTAGTTCGGGTCTTGGTGACCGAAGCCAAAAATATAAAAATGTACCGGGTCGAAGACTATGACTAAAAAATAAAAAGTTATTTAGGTTGAAACTAAAAATTTTGGTTACATTTTCTATGATATTTAGCGAATTGTGTTAGAATTCATGTCGATCAAAATAAAAATTGAGGAAAAATAATCGAAGAAGAAAATGATGCATGTTTAGCTGATGCAAGAGAAACTACATCAGATGTTTTCTTTCCATATCAATAATACTCGGTCCATATCCTCAAAACATTAGTCTAGGGGAAATCGTAAGAAAGTTTTTAACTTCTTTTGAAAGTTATCACCATTTTACTAATTTTTCCACTTAAGACAAAGCATAAAGGGTGTTCCAGATATTCTGAAACGATTTTAAGAATTCACCGTTCTCGCATTCTACAAAAGCAAATTCGCTGAAACTTTGGTAGATTGTTGTACATATGTGGTACTACATAACTGCAAAGTTTCAGGTCTATAGCTTGTACTATGGATGAGAGCCTAGAACAACACTGTCATGTACTATTTTCGAAATTTTCCTGTATTCTGGGTCTGTCAAAATGTCTATATCTCGGCTNAAATGTACCCTACTTCATAATTAAACACGGTATACAAATACCAAGCATGCATGGGATACTCGCTAGCTTTGAAAGTTGGGCACTTTTTATGTTTTGAATAATATTCATTTAGTTTTTCTCCTGAACTTTCTACAGAAACAACTTTAATGATGCTTTTGTAGAGAATTTCACAGCGCATCTTTTGGTAAAAACAATCACGTCTAAAGATCAAAAAGAAAAAAAGTTATAGTCAAAATACTGAGACCTTCATTTATTCTGGGCCACCCGTTATTTCATATATATAAACTAGGGTATTTTCTTTCAAATGCTTATTATTCTACGGTGAAAAAGTCGTGCATGTTGAACTGAAAAAAAACAAACTCTCTTTCCGCTTTTGTGATTTGTATGTCGTCGATTGTCTCGAATCAAATAATTACTAAATTTTAAATGTATAGTAGAAACTTAATTAACGAAGTGATGACTGTATCACCTAACATAACTCATCAATAAGAATCGGAACACAACACCCATATGCAGACTGATTCAAGTTTTAACATAAATCTTCCACTCAATCTGACATTAGATGTAGCTAATCTTGGATCTGACATTGAATTTTACTTAGTTTACTCGAGTTTTAGAGTCTAGGAAAGAAATTTCGTCGTAATATCAATTTTCCGCCAATAATATTAGCACATTGACTAACTTCATAAATAATCAAGACAAAATATAATACATTGTAATCGGATATTGACATATTTATATGTAATTTAATTAATCTATGTTTATTAATGAAACAAAATATGATTATTACAGTCTGAATAATATTCCTGCATTTTTGTATACCATTTATGGTTGTTTAGATTTATCGACATGTTTTTATTCAGAAAATTTATTATCTATTTTCACTTCTTAAATTAACTAAGAACTGAATATACCTTATAAAGTCTGTTAATTTAAAGAAGTCTCTTGTACGTATAAATTACAAGACATTGGATGTTATTGAATTTTTTCAAATATAATTTGCATTGATACAATATAAAAACAACAATATGAATATTCAAAGTCGTATTACAAGAGTAAATTATATGTGTCATTTCATTCATTAGCGATACGATTTCTCAAAATACAAATACTTATATCACTAGACTTGGACATTTCTTTTAACTAAATTTTATGTAGCAGATATATTCTGAGTTACTCTAAATATCCTGAAAGACAAGCATTAGCGAGATGACATAAAAAAAAGGGCCGAAACTTTCACTATATGTGTTTTCATTTGCATATATTGCAAGTTCAAAGAGTATTTTTAATAACTAAATAATGCGCTGCATAGAAAAATTGTCAAGCTATGAAAACTCCACACAAAATGTCGGTAGCAACACGGCTGAGTTCGAATATAGAAATCAAAACTTCTATTCTAACTCAATCAGAAGTTTAGAAGTCAATTTTAAGTAGTAAAAATCCTTATTGGAAATCTCGAGATGATAGCAAAATAAAAAGTATCATCTTGAGACTATGTCAAAACTTTTTGAAAACCGTGATTGTGGGGACAATTTTTTAACAGTTCAATCTTGCTGAAGATTTCACCAGTGGGGAAGTTTATTCTAAAATTCTCGAAATCGGTAGTCATAAGTCTAAAGACCTTCAAAATTTATTTACGAGATGTTAATACATCAAAAGAACAAAAGTTTTCATATTTCTTTCATAAACGTATCCTCAAGAACGAAAACAAATTTAAATCGATTGATCTTTTCTTTTTGCTATGCGTATGTCAAAATCAATGAATAATTTTCAAATCAATCCTTTTTTTTTTTTTGTTAAAACTGTATGACTAATTTTTGTTGACGTTTGTTTTCTGTTTATATTTATATCGAAGTACAACGGTAAAATATTACTATATTCAATTTTTCATAATAGGCGAATATAAACACACATAATAATTATCTTGCCAAAATCAGTTGTTCAGAGGCATGCTCATGTCCTACAACAAGACTTTTTGTTTTGGTATTATATCGCGATCTTCAAGAAGGAATTGATTTTTGAAATTCTTATTCAATAACAGGCGACGTTTTCATTTCTATATTCGTATTCGTTAACGTCTCTAATAATTAATGAATTTTAATTTTCAACAAGTATTCGTTGAATTTGAAAATCTTGGTTCTTACTAGCGACTCATACATAACGCTTGTCTTTCAATAATAACTTGACAGAACAAAGTTGTATAGAGTGGAGCTTTTCATAATATCTAGAGTAACTCAACGTATATCTATTGCATAGAAATTAGTTAATAGAGATGTACAAGGTCAGAGATATAAGCATATTTATTTTGCGAAATCATATCGCTAATAAATGAAATTATCCATATATTGATAATCTTATTTTATTTTTAAGTAAATTAGAAAACATGAACTATTCGAATATACAATCATTGTTTATATTTTATATCTTCGAAATGTTGTCTTAGAACGTAGTAGCACAATAATTTAATTATTCAGTAATGTAGAACTGTTCTGGGAGAAAGAATTGATGTTATTAGCATCTGCTAAATTGTTATAAATAAAAGCGTATGTCAAGGTTTTTGTTGAAAGGCTAATAATATGTTACAGTCTATGACACATACTAAAAGTAGTTTCTGCTTGCTCTGTAATATATTCTTCTTGCCAGAAATCATAATAAATTCCTAATAAGAAAATAAATAGTACTAAAGTCTATGGCAATATATATTGAGTTTTAAACTAAAATAAAAATTATAGCAGTTCTTTTCAAAGAAAATTCCAATGGATAATTCTAATAACATGACGTGCTGATGATATTAAAAGTAAAATATTTATGAAAATGATTGATTTAACATTATCTATCTATTATAGTAACCTTTGTCATATTTTCATAAACAAAGTGAAGTAAAATGCCAATAAAATCTTTACATACATTTATAAATCTGATAATTCAATCATTGAGCGTTTTTATGTTAATCGATTATGGTTTTAAAAGAAAAAAGTACTTTTTCATACGATTTTTTGAAAAAACAAATCAATAGAAGTACACATAATAGTCAATCAACAACAAGCCATACGTTCTTTTTTATTACATCTTATAAAAGAAAACATCGTTTTAAAATGTTTTCTTTTCTTTTTCATCCCACCTTCTTCTTTTTTTTTTTTTTTATAATTGTTACTCTCTAGTTGAATTATTAACACCCGAACGGCTTCATAGAATCGACAATTTTCGTTTCTTTAGTAGCATCTATCTATCGTCACTTGTTGGTCATCATTAAGAGCATCAAGCATTAGAATATTAAATCAATACAGAAAAAAAAATGTGCTTATATTAATCAAAAGCGACTTAACTTTACACTCCACTATTCTTTTTTTCAATTGGAAACAAAGATGAATATAATGTCTATGATTGATATTTTAAATGATACTATCAATCAATATCCATCATTGACAGTCGATGGATCTTATTGTAAACTTTATGAATTAAGATTAAAAGATTTAGTAGCTTACAATCGATATCGTAGAGAACAAGAAGTTCAATTTGTTCGTGAAAAATTAATTGAAGATCAATCAATTGATAATTGTTTATCTGAACAACAATTACGTAAAGAATTTATAAATCAAAGACAAGAACGAACAAAACTTCAATCGCAAGAAATTTTACCAAATAATTACAAAAAACGACCTATTTATATTCCAGTAAAAACAAAACAAACTATTACATTAAGTATTACATCAAATAATGTTCCAACAATAACAGAACCTCGATCAAAGTGTACTGTAAAAACCAAACTACCTCCAATGTGAGGAATAGTAAAATTGGTTTTTTTATTTTCGTTTAAAATTAAAACAATTTATTTTGATTTTTTTATTTAGACCAAGAAAACGTGAACGTATAACAAGTGCACCAACATCTTGTCCAAAAAATATAAATAAACGTAAAATAATTCCAACAATTACAATTGATTATGCAGATGAAACTTTATCAAAAGCTAATAATCATTCATTTACACAAGTGACATCATCATCACAAAATTATCATAATAAAAGGCATAACCACGCTCGACAATCTACACTTGAGACAATAATGGGACATCTTGATTCTTATAAATCAGTTAATTTTTCTAAGGGATCTATTTATCAAGATATTGAACATAAATTTTCATCGAGTATTGCACCAGATGTCTATGAAAATTTTGAACGTATTCTTTTTTAGACAAAAAAAAAAAATGATGAATTGTACATTGTAAATAGAAGCTTTTCAACTTTTTTATGTTTTTTAATTTTGATCAATAGAACAATGTTATTGAAAAACTTTAAGAATCAATGATTGACTTTGACTGATGTAAGACACACAATTAGAGTAAATTAAATCAATCCTTTGTTAAATCGTGTAAGTACACATAGACAGAAGAAGAAAAGAAAAACAATGAACTATTTGACCAATTACTAACCATTCTAATCAATTGATGTTGTTCGAGACAATGTTTTATTTATAAAATGGCAGCATCATGGCTGTCTATTGTGATTTTTATACTAATATTATTTATTCAAATTTATAGTGAAGATACATTTGATTGCACAGGTTATGAAGATGATTCATTTCATCCTATATATAATACAAATGATTGTCGATATTATTGGCATTGTATATATGTTGGTACAAAATATATGCGAGCAGTTAAACGTGCCTGTCCAGCTGGAACTGCATTTGATTTTCGATTAAAAGAATGTGAACTATCAAGTTCAGTGAGTATTGATATCTTTTCTTGTATATTAGATCTATGAATATGTCTAGGTGAAGTGTGTATTAATTTCATCGTTTGTTACATCAAGAATAAGTATGAGTACAAAAAAATATACAAAATCATTTTCACGAACACAATCGATAATAAAAAAACAACATTCATTAATTAATCTCAATAAATCTACTAATATGAATGTAATAACACAAAAATTCAAAGTATTACCTATAACTTCATCTGAATTAACACCTATTTTTTCATTTGAACAAGTAAGTTCTATTATATGATTAAACAAATAAATAAATCTCTATATCAAATTTATTTTTTCAGCTTATAAAAAAATTAAATGCTCTACCATTCTATCCAAAACATGAATCCGTAGTATATACTATTGAACCTAAAGTTTACAATACAATGAATCAATTTAAACCTTCTCAATCGACATCAATTCCAACAACAACAACTAAAATGTCGCAAATGATAACAAAACACTTTTTTTTAACATCAAAAAGAAATCAAAAACATATTCATCATCATCATCATCATCGTAATAATTTAACATTAAATATTTTAACAAGTAATGAACATAAAATTCGACAATTTTCAATAAATCAAACACATGGTATACTTATTCAATGTAATGAAATTCGACGTCGTCAATTACGTGATTTAATTTTTCGAACAACAACATATTCTCTAAAACTTTTAAATTCTTCATCGAAAATCTTTCATTATGACATATTATCTTTAAAAATATTTATAATGTCTTTCTTATTTTTACAAAAAATAAGTGATTAAAAAAAAAAAAAGACAAAAAAAAAATGAAGAAAAATCATGTGTTCATGTATTTTGTTTTCACTTGATAATTATAGAATGTGGACAATCAAGGCTAAAACAAACCAACAAAAAAAATATTAAAATTAATTAAATATCATAAAATATAAAAAGAAAAACTATGTGGGAATATACACAAACACAAGTGAAATACATGTTCTAACCTACGATATTATGCTCGAACTTGTATACCCTGAGGATGATGAGGGCAAGTTACTGTTTCTGACCTGTTTAATTTTTAATTTTTAAGAAATATAAAATTTTTATTTTTTTTTTGAATTTTTTGATTTAAAAAAAAAAAACTTTTCTTACCCACTTAAATCCCATACATGACGTTTAATAAGAAGTTTTTCACATATTTCACATGGAAATTGATGTTGAGTACGTGTACGACCTAATTTTCGTGTTGCTGATGAAGTACGAACAGGAGGTGGAGCTGGAGCCTGTTTAAATACGGGTTTTTGTTTTGTTTGATTTTCATAACCGATGATTGGTTGATTAAGAACATCATGTAAAATTTTCATAGCTGATGCTCGTTCTAACAAAATGAAGATGAAATTTTGAAAAATAGAATTATTCTTTTTTTAGTGCATATCTATAACCTTTATCTGTTGCATTTCGAACCCAAACACCAAAATCATTTTGTGATGTTCGTGCTAATTGACGCAATTGATTATTCATTGTTGTCGATTGCTGTTGATTTGGATAAGTAACCTTTTTTTTTTATATAGATGGAAAAGAATCCTTATATAAACATTTTCTTAATGATTGTTTACTTACTATAGAATCGCTTTTATTCTCCGGTAACATTGATGGTAGACGATAAACGGGATTTTCAGGTCTTCTTTCAACATCCATTTTCAAACTTCTTAAATATTCTTCTTGTGCAACATTAGCTGTTTCGAGCGCTTCAACATATTCATTCGGTAAACCATCACAATCAACCATTTGTATAAGAATTGATGGCGATTCAACATCTAGTGCGTTTGATGGTTTGTCTTCTTCAACAATCCATATATCATTTTTTGGTGTTTGAACTTGTACTTGTATTTGTTCATTGTCGGATTCTTTTGGTGTTATAGGTTTGGGAGTATCATGAACACGTACAGGACATGTTTTTGGACGTGGAGGATAATTATCTATTGATGAATTATATCGATGTTTATCAAGCCGATAACGAATAGCACGTAAATCATCTGGTGTTTCAGGAGGATGATAGGTAATAAAATGATGTTGATCATCATTGGTTTGTTTTTTATGTTGAATTTGAGTTGAAGCTGATAATGGTCGAATAGTTGGTTGAGGTGTTTGTTGTTGTTGAACTGATACATTGGATGCTGATGATGGTCGAGCAAGAGTTGAAGGTATTTTTAACTGTCCTAAACGTTTTCTTATATCAATTATATAATCAGGTGTTCTAGGATTTGGATAAGTAAGCCAATGTCGACTGTTATCATTATTAGGGTCAATTGGTGGTTTTTCTTTTTCTTCTTTTAGTGTTTGACGTGTTTCAGGTGCTGTTAATGGACGAGTCCTTTCTATTAAAATAATTTGTTTTTCCATAATTTAAAAAGAAAATAAAACATTTATTTACCTTCAATGTTTGGAAGCGCAGATTGTGAACGTTGTGATGCTTTTGATTGGCAATTAGTGTCCTTGAAAAACAAAATCGATCGCAAAAAAATACTTTATAGTGTTTTTTAGATAAAAAAAAAACCTCATTAGCTGTAGTTGGACGTTGTTTGTATTCAACAATAATAACTGGTGCTTTTGATGATGTAGATCGATGTGAAGCAGGTCGATCTTGATTATCTTCAGGTTTTTTTACTACAATAACAGAATTATTTGTTTGTTCTTCATTTGATGCAACAAGTAAACATTGATTCGTTTGTTTTTGTTGTTGTTTTTGTAATTGTCTTTGATATTTTTGACCATATGTTGATACTTTTTTATCTTTACTTGTTGATCGATATTTTCTCCATTTATAATGATCAGTATATGTTGAATTTGATGGCTTCCATCCTAGTGGATCATGTAATAACGGTTGAAAGATTACAGACGACATGGCCGGACCCTTTTATTTAAAAAAAATGAAAAAGATGTTGTAACTATTTTATTATAAAGAATAGACAAAATACATAAAAGAGAAAAGAAACGAATATGAAAAGTTATGTACATATGTTGGTTGCCAATGATGGTGGTTGTTATGGATTGGTTTGATGACAAAGCCACTCTCACTACCATTACCTTCTCTTTGATTTCTATACGTTCTTCTCAGTTAATTGAAGACGAATTCTAATAACAACAACAGCGACAGCATTAAAGACAAACAGAAAACGGTTCGTATGAGAACACGTTTTTTTGTGTGTAAATTGACACTTTATTTATTGGCATAGCATAATGTCAATCTTCTCTCGTTGTCAATGTGTTTAAAATGAAATTTAGAATAAACAATAGCAACAAGAAAAAAAAATCATACTTTTTTCTTTGTTAAATATATATCGTATGACTTCTACATGGATTTATTTTTTCTTAATACCATTATAAAAAAAGAAGTTAACATTTTTTATTTTATTTCAAAATATGTATTGTTTTAAAAATTTTCTTAAAAATCTATTTCCTAGTGAAAATTAAGGATTCTCTACTTAGAGCATATGAATAGTAATGACAAAAAGACACTTCAATACTGTATATAAAGGTTGAGGAAATTTTCTCTCTATATATGCTAAGAGGAAAATTAGTGTTCTATATTTCATCATGTTTCAACTAATATCATAATCATAATATTTCGATAAGAACTGTTTGTTATGATGTGTAACAATAATACTTTTGAACATTTTGAATAAATTTTAATAGAGCCAAAGATAGGGAGGCATAGCTCTGACCTTTAGAAAGAGGAAATGATGACGAATTGAATCATTTATTACACCCATGAAGTGTTTATAATGAATTTTTTATTTATCAGATGTGTATTTGAACTACCAATCGAAGATCTACTCGATATTCTGCTTGAAATTTGAAAATTGCTTTTTCTGGTGATTTCTCTGTTAAAAATATCATTTTCTAATATTGTCTTAAAGAAATTGATTAAAAACCATTAGAAAAACCAATAATCTACGAATTCGTTCTATCAAAAGTTATTCAAAATGCTTCAAATTATTATTGTTGTAAAGCATAACAAACAGCTTTTATCAAAATTTTATTATCATGATATTAATTTATATATCTATTAAAAACCTTTACATGAATTACAATCATGTCTATCCAGATAAAGACATACAGATTGATTCTAGCAAAAAAAATATTAAAAATCGATAGAACTTGCAGACAGTATTCTAGACCGGAGAAGTTTTCAAGTAACATCTGGCCAACATCTTATATTTTACGACCAAAATAACTGACAAATTCAGAGACTTCTTCTAAGCTTCATTCATTTTTGCTAGATGATTCGATACGACTTTCGTATTCGAACATCAAATAAAAACATATTGAAATTAAGCATCATTTTTTTCAAATAGCAAATAAATAAAATTTCAAATATATTATTGTTCGTCAATGGAATATGTCATAAGTTCTTCTATATACACAAAACAATCATATAGAATCGATTAACAAAAAAAAAAACAAATTTAACTATTCGAAAGATGTAACAATGCATTTTGAATTTTTTAATATTTCTGTGTTTTCAAAATAATAATTCGTTTTAAAAGATTAAACAGATTATGAAATTAAAATTTTCAAATCTGATTTTAATATGCTGACAGTCTAACCAGTCTTTTCCCGTTATTTTATTGAATATGTAATTATTCATCAGTTGACTTTTATTACTTTTTTGCTTTCGCCTCATATTTGGTCTTTCGTTTGTGATAAGTTTAAATAAATATTTGTAATCTTTATTATATAAATGGATAAACGATGTAACCTGATAATACACAAGAGTCATTTTTTTTGTTCGATAAAATAAAATCAAGGCAACAACCCTCATAATTATTTGTCATTCGGTATCAGCAAAAAGAGAACCAAAAGAAATGAAAGAAGACTAAGAATGAAAAATATATTTTCTTGAATACATGGATTTCTTTCATAATATGGATTTATTTATCGAATAATTATAGAAACAAGCAAGAAAATAATTAGAACGAGAAATTTGATTAAAACAAATTTTAACATCTATTCGATATATGTACAATAGATTAATATTTACCATTTTATTTTCAAAAATAAATCAATAATAGCAAGGTTTCAATTACTTGCTAAATTAACATATCAATTTCACGAAGAATCATGTGAATATTTTTATATCAGTTAATGAGAGAGCTAGAAAAAACAATGTAGAAAGATTCAGCCTTCGTTTAAAAGATACAAAACTCTTGTACTCAATTGAGTGAGGAGCTACCCATATACTAGATCAGATGTATATCACAACGTAGTCGCTCAGTCATGGCAACGTTCAGCCTTCATTTGAAGTTGACACGGAGATATTTTCTCCGCCTTTATATCGATTTGTCTTCAAGTACCTAGCATATTGTAGGGTGTGGGTGAACAGAAGATTAACATATGTTACTACACCCGTATCACTATCCTAGCATCTTCTACTATTCACACCACGATTTTATCTAGGGGTGGCACTTTAACTTTACTTTAAAGTTAAAGTACAGTTACTTTTCAACATTCGCATTCCACATGTTATAATAATAGATACCGTCCTCTACACGCGTACTAATATGATAAATGCTGCCGAATATCAAGAAGTTTGAATGTGTTAATAGTTGCAAGAAATTCTCAATTCTTTCTGTCGGATATCACAATTTTTGGTAAAGTTTAGCACAGAATTTTTCTTGGTTAAGATATCTCAAACTAAGATTGGTCTTTGAAGGTATTTTTACGCTCAATTCGCTTTACAAATAATCATAATCTTGTTGAAATATTCATATATATTGAGAAACAAAATTAGTGCTTTAGATAAACTGATTATAGATACAGAGATCTCTACCTGGTAAACCCTTGGTCATACTTTGATGGAAATTTTTCATTCCTCAAAAATAGCAACGTGTTATCGAACAATAAAAACGATCCATGATTTACCATATCGTAACTAATGATTATCTGGTAATAATATAGCCATCACCGATCTCGACTGCTTTTGTTAATATGTGTTGAACTGTTGTATGAACTAAAATATACCATTATGATGAACAAGTAACAATGAGTGAAGTGAAAGCACGAGAGTTAAAGGGAGTGAAGCGTACTAATTCGACCAAGAAATTATTTGGTATGTACGTAGTATATTTTTTTTTATAATAGTTAAACCTCGTCTGTTAAACAAAATTTATATGAAATATGCATAAGTAGAAAATTAATAATTTTTCGTTACCATATTAGTCCACAGCCGTTCTCAAGAAATTCAGCCACCACTCATATAAAGTCTTTTATTGTAAAATGTTCGATAAATAGAAAAATTAGATCGATAATATATATAATAGAAGTAAGATAGAAGTCAACACTTACTAGGCCCTCGTAAATGTACTCATCCAATAGGATCAATTTGTGTCAATGATATGGTATGCTTACAGATCATATTCATGAGAGTATGTTAAGAAATATTACAATAAAGCATCGTTAATAACTGTAACTAAGCGCTGCAATCTTTTGAGAGTGTTGAGAATTCCATACTGTTATTAGTCCTTTCACCGAAAGTAGACTATGTATAATTTTTTTCTCAATAGTCCCTGCTATAATCTTTTATTGTTAAACTTATAGAGAGATACATATAAAATAATAA
>CAJNSZ010000474.1:0-19101 GCA_905329745.1 Rotaria sp. Silwood2
ACACCACGACAAGTGTGAGTTGATTTCAAGACTCGCGGAGTCAACTCGGCTACTTAAAATGTAATTGTTAGTGATTAAATAGTAAATCATTAATGTTATCTCTCGATTTTATTGTTCACTTCCGAAAGAATTTCTATTGGTGATGAAGTTAAACTAATCACAACAATAAATGAATATGAATATTTACGTAAACATAGTTATCTATTTGATCTGTCGAATAATTTGATTTAGATCCCAAACAGACTGACTCAATTCAAAGTGAATTAAGAAACATGATTGGTGTTACCATGTAACGACGTCAATAATATTGGTTAATTGACTTTAAATTAATTCAGTCTGTTTGGAGCCTTACACAATTACCATTGTGGATTTAACTCATGTGACCTTTGTTATGTTAGCTAGTAAAAATTTTTACGATAAAAGTTTTAATCTAGATACGTATTATTGCTCGGCAAACTATTGTTCTTCTTCTGATCATGTTATCGATGTAACAGAAGAAACTTGTTCAGATTCTCGCAATGCTGATCATACATTATCAGATATTTGTCGAATGTCCTGTAGAAGGATTTATAATTGATTCATACGTAAAGATGGAAATCTAACAATAGTCGAAAATAGGAAGAAACATACGACAAGTTGCTAGTCTCGGTTTGGTTTTCCGGCTGTTACTGACAATTAAAGTGTTGTGGTGATAAAATTAAACAACCTTGTCTCATGTAAACATCGCTATGTAACATATACTCTTACAATAATAATAGCACCTCGCAAATGAACAAGTACATTTGTGGATGTTCGCCAATAAGATCTTCAAAGCACTCTGATACAACGTCCTCATCACTTTTAAAACAAAAAATGTTTTCTTTCACCTGTAATCGCCGAGAATCGATTAAAATAAGCGAAGAAAAAAGTAAAAAGTAGAAAACCTTCTTGTAGAACGGTTCTGTATGGGTATCAGACCATACTCAATCGTCATTGATTAAGGACTTCGACCTTTCGTTCAAGAATGTATTTCTTTGGGTATTGCATAACCTATCCTTAAATATTCTTTTTTTCATTCTCTTATTTTACTCTATAGAGGCAAACTATGAAAAATTCATGTAGATAACGTATTTTTTGGTGATCATACTATTTCATCTCACGTCGAAATATNCGTCGCAATATTAGCTAATCAATATAGATCTGAATTTCGACAAAAACTCATTGAACCATTATCACTGCATTATTTATTTGTATCTCATTTTGTATTTTTGTTTTTTGCACTTATCTATAAGTATGAAACGTACTTGATCAAAAGAAATAAGCTAAATAGTGATTTTTGTGGTGAATCGAAGATTTTCCTTAAAAAACCCGTTTCTATAATACACCGTAGGCGAGGCAGCAATGGATAACTTGTTAGTATTGCGAGGCGGTCGCGAGTCGCAGTTTTTGTTGACTCGCCAATCTCTGCTATAGACCTGCTACTCTTGCATATTGTTAAATGAACAAAAATTAAAGAAACAGTCAACGGATATACATGAATATGATGAAGTTTCTAGAACGACCAAAGAACTGTAGACCAGTCCTAAAGCAAGTTTTCACACATCAATCGACAAGCTGTTCTCAAGCAGCATTAACAAAGTATTGACAGTCACTAATTGTTTATATAGGCAAAACATCTAACATGATTAATAAGAAACTTTCTTACTCTCATATTTCTGCGATATTTTTTTTGCTTCTCTTAAAAATGTATGATTAAAAGCTGTTGGAAGTAAAAGAGAACTGCTATATATAGTTCGTCGCATTTTTCAGCTCAAATGTTGGATAAATCATATCAAAAATGAATTGGTCTTGATGTAAATTATTTTTAACTTGATACTTCTCATGACTTGACAATAACAGCCGAGTCAAGTGAGATCTATATTACCAACTAGATTTTTCATTGATTCACATTCTATAAAGTATTTGAGTAATTCTATGGAGTTCCTCCTGACGTTGCATGCGTGATCGCCGATTGATCTTCAAATCGCATCATTTGATAAAAATTTTTACGTTGATCATTTCGATTACCAAAAAGTCTGCCATTGGTCGTACAATTAAAGAAAAATTCACAAAATAAGAAACTATGCATTGTTGATTATTTTCTCCGACTTCAAATGTAATTATTTTCATTATTTTGGCGAATATGAATCTAAATATTTTTTTTAATTAAAATATCAACTCCAGATTCGTGTGTAACCTTGGAAAATCTTCAACGCCATCCACTTTTCAAGGTAAATTTAAATTATTTTTATTGGAATCTCATCAGCTACTCTTTTCCGCTCAATAGCTAAAACATGCGAAAATGTTTGTTTATCTTCTCATTCAAAAATGGAATCCATGCAGAAAGCCCGATACACAGATTAATAGAAGATCTTTTGCTCGATGGACCCATATAAATAACTTTTATGGATATGTCATTTCCTATGAAAATATGAAGGAAAACAAAAAAATGTTGCGGTTTCTATATTTTTAGTAGTAGAGATTTTACATTGTTCAACTATTTGCTCTTATATTTTACGATCAACAATAAAAATCAGCATTAAAAACTACGTTAAATGAGGTATCTTGCGTCAGGTAAACTTATTTCATATGTAGCCTTGGTAAACAGATATTAATTCTACACTTATGTTGCTCGTACATAAAACTTTGCTAAAAACAGGTATACGGTAGTGAAACTTTCTTTCTATATTGTCTTATAGAAAAATGCTCTATCTTTATATACAATATGATAATACCTGAAATAATATCCTAATGATAGACTTCCAATAAGTGTCTCGTAATCATATATGCTGCTTCTATTAGTACTCATTTTGAAAAGTACGAGTCAATATTTCGTGAAATTCACGTATATTTTCAAAGAAAATAGTGAGTGTAAATTTTAAGATCAATCCTTTCCGGTTTTCTCTTCCCCACTCCATTACATACACATAGCAACAGTGAAGAAAACATTCAAGATATATCCCAATTATAGACACCTCTTCATTATAGACCTCAGCAACCGCGCACAAAAGGACTTAGTTTCTATAAAATATTCTGATGCATTCATAAATTTAAAAAAAAAACGTCCTTTTTAGTTTACAAGGAATGCACTAGGATAACAACTTGAAAGGATATACGTGAATCCCACATCTCAGCTTCAAAGGAACTGTGCTGACAAGCTTTACTGAATAACTATTGATAAAAACAAGGTAAAGAAGTGCGGTTTCTGCGGTTTGAAAGGGAGGGAGATGAGGACGCATCCAATTATATGTTCCAGATTTTTCTGATCTGTTTTTTATAAAATACTCCAATAAACGTTTTAAAGACAAACTTATCTAACAGGTAACGCTCGCCTGTATGACTCGCGCGAGCCTCGACAATTTTTTCGACTGTTTGATGTTTGATGCTGTTTCACAGTCTTCAAAACAACTAGTATCCAACGTATCAAAAGAGTGGATAGATGTGTGTGCGCTGATATTAGCGTCAATCTGGTTGTGGACAGTTGTATGTGGGTCAGAATGAACATTTTTATCACAAATACATCTAATCAAATTGATATTTTTACATTAATACCTAATGCTTCAAGGAACTACACTATGACGGCGATGTCCACATGCACTGAAAAAAAACAGATAATGTTCAATTTTGTCAGCGGTCACGAAACAAAGCGCATTTACGACACTATTGTAAAATAGGGCCATACTACTTGAAATTTCTACTAGAAATTCATTGGATTATCGAAACATTAGCCAACAATATCTTTCTACTCGGGTGTTCGCTACAAAAATACGGGTTCAATTGAACTCCTAGTTAAAATGAATCATTCTAGATCAATCTTCAATCATACTCCCATACTTGAAAAAGACTCCTACTCAAAGTAACCGTCAGATTAGATAAGTAATTTGAATATATCCGTATATATTTCGACATTTCAATGAGTACACACAAGAACACATAAAAGCAAAAAAACTTCCGTTTATTTCATTTATATCTACTTTTGATATCATGAATAAAAAACGCTGACTGACGTTTTCTACCAAATCTAATATTGAAATATTGTGCACGTGCAGAAAAAGCGTTCTCACACCTTATTTCAGAATATATCTCGGTTCTCAGCAACTGCGACTCATTATTCAAACTCATTAGATCAAGATTGCTGATCTTTGTTTGATGAATACAAACAGCCTGAAGCGTGTCTTTAAGGGGCTTTTAGTGCACCAGCTACTTGTTTGTCGGAGACCCTTCGAGTTACTTCTCATAGCTAGCCACTGTTATGTTTTTGATTCCATTTTTCCATAACGTTATCATTTTTTATGTAGATTTCACATAATCTCAAATACGACTTAAGTTGAAAAACTATTAGATCTGTAGCACGAGAATTCTCGATGACAATTTCTAAACCAAAGCATCATTATGAACTATTTCTGATTTCTTCAATTTTCTACTGTAACCGAAAAATCAGAGTTTTATTGAAATTTCTCACTAAATATTAGTGCAGTATTCTCGAAAAACATAGGTTTTAGACTTATTTTTCGTGAGAAAAATCTGTAGAATAGTTTCAATATGAATCCTTTATGATTTGTTTTACATGAAAGCACTAATAATAATAGTTTGTTTATTATTCATTTAACATAAAACATATGACTTCATTTTTATACATTAGTTTTTTTATTATTTTCTTCGAGTCATCATAACCGAAAATTACGAGAGCTGGAGATTCTCCAAACATACACAAGATTAAAAAATTGGCTGTTAATAATGAGAATAATAAATTACAATTTATTGGTATATCCCAGTTTAAGATCTTGCCCTATCTGTGGATAAATTTCCTCAAAGCACCAATGTAAGCATATGACAGAAGTGGAAGAAATACGCTCTCAAAATCAGTTCTATGAGAAAATTGTTAGAATATCTACCCAATTTTTTTTCAATTCTTCTATCGTTTCAAAACACACTATTGTCTTTCCTTGAACGTAGCTGGCTTTTATTATGCCTTTGAAATCTGAAAAGATACGAAGATTTTACATGGGAAGCACCTCTTGATGAAATCCCAATGGTATTTTTATGGCAAGTATGTAAGGTTTTAAGGCCTGAATCACTTCGATTGTTTAAAGTTGTGAAGATTATTGTCAAGATGTTCCTAATCCACTTGTCATTGCAGTTTTTCAAGACATTCCAATATCTACCTATGTGCAACAAATAGTTCCGGTGTCCGCCCGAATCATATTAGAACGGATACAAATCATCAAGGGCTTTTTATAACTAACGAAAAATCAGGACCGATTTCAGTAGCATATCAGTTGCTATTCTTTTCATTAAATCCCCTAATAACCACAAGCGGCCTATATTAACGAGAAAAAAGTCACTAACTTCATCACTATTTCCATAAAATTCGCAAAATTTGCCAATATTCACTTTCATTTTCTTCTTTTCATAAATTTAGACACAATATAAAGATCACATAAACTATACTTAATTACTGTTATCATTTAAAAATAAAAGATCTTTTGAATACTGATAGAGTGAAAAGACTTACGTCTGCTTCTTGTATTAACGTGATGTATATTATATTAACGAATGCAACACGTTGGTAATGTATCGATGTTTTTTAATAAAGAAAATGAAAGCATTATATTACTTATATATATATCGAAAAATCTTTGGCTTGCGTGCAATCAACCGTATACGTGGGATAAATCATGATCATATATTATTGAGACATACTCGGTTTTTTCCCACAAAAATGTCGTTATTCTTTTGCTTGTTCTTTCACTTATCGATTCAGCTTGAATAATGACGAGAGATAAAGTTAATCGATGATTGGAAAAATATGCATATTGTCGTGGTTTTATTTTTATTTGTCTTCCTATCGTTGCACAGGATAGGTAAAATATACAGGCTTCACAAGCAATATTACACTGATTTATATCATCGATTCTGTTAAAACCGAGATCAACGGTCCCTTCTGCCTATAACAGAAGATATTGGTTTCTACTGCCATTTTTGGAAGCATTTCTTGTCCATACACATATTCCTCCTCAAAAATCGACATTTGAATGAAGTCTCATCATTAGGACGCTTTTGATCTTCACAGTAACTGGGAAGTCACCTTTGACAGTTGCCTTGGATACCATCATCGTGTGTATTCTTACTTTGATTCAGATTTCTTTTCCGATCGTTATTTTTCTTTAAGTTGCAGTTCAAATCATCATTCTGTTATTTGTATCGGTGGAAAGTCAGCTTTCGACAAAACTTACATTCTCAAACGATAGAATAAGTTACATTATCTACTTCGAGCTTAATGTCAAGATCTGTCAGATCGGTTCTGTTTAATAATGGCTCTGTCAAGTTAAAATTCTCGTTCAGTTATTACTCAGTGTTCTGTACCATTCCAAAACTTTTCATGTAGCAGTACTCATCTTTATAACACTTGCGTTCGATATTTGTCCTCAGTTGGCATCTTAGCTTTAGAGTGTATTGCCAGTTCGATCATATTCTTAATTCGGGTGGCAACTTCGAACTAAACTACAATACTCATTGCAGACGTACTTTGAGACCATTGCTTTCGGTAGGCTTTGGTAATTGCATCCGATGGTTCATCGAATTTCTGTAAAAATCGTTTTAGACGATTACGATTCTTTTTTGTTGCCACGAATTCTATCTTATAAGTAAACATTCACAGCTGATAAACACCACTCAAGACCGTGCTTCGCTGGCGGCTGAAGATCATCATGTATGCAAATTATCAAAAAGAATTCGTGCCATTACTATTAGTTTCACAGCGAAGAAAAGGAAAAAGTATCATGATAAATAGTGCCACTTTCCTGTTTCATTTATATTTTTTGTCATAAGAGCCATTCCACGTAAGCCACGACCGATTTCCTATAGGGGCGCTCAATCAAGGTTCTCCGATTTGGCTCATTGTGATATATGTGATAGAGCAAAGTGTTTAAAGCATTTTGACGCAAGCCGATTGAAAAAATATCGAGCCGTTCGGTTTTTATAGCCATTTTACTGAAGGCACTATTAAATCAGTGAAAAACACATTTTCACGTGAAGCCATTTTCAACATCCTAAAACTTCAACAAAAGAGCAATTGTTTGAGTTAAAATTTTTAGTATATTAATACCTAGTAAAGTTCTACATACACCATAAATTTCAGATTGATTACTTGAAGCCTTGGTATTTTATGGATTCCACATTTTGAGAAAAAATCACGATTTTTAGAAAATTCTGCCGCTCATATCTCGTGATTAGAAAATGATAGAGAGCTGAAATTTTGAACATAAGTACATCTTGTTGTTATCTAATTACCATGTAAATTTCAGCTTGCTAGCTCGAAGAATTCGCCCACAGGAGCTGGGACAAAAATGAAATTTTCGTCTGAAAGTCGATTTTTGACCTCGATTTTCTCGCAAAAGAAACCCTAGCTTTTTAATCGGTATGCGTAGATTTCAAGAGCGTACTTTGGTCTACAACCTACTATAAAAATCAACGTGGGACATCCATGAGCCGTGGAGTAATTGATCGATAATTTTTTGGCAAAAATGAATTTTTCGAATTTCACTTTTTATACCCCAACTTTGCTGAATATCTCATGAATGATTCTACCGAGAAAGTTCAAACTTTCAGAGATGATAGATCTCACATAATCAAGCAAAAAGTTCGCTTCAGACAAGCTTCCAAAATGTACAGGTCTATAGGTTAGTTGAATCCTATTGGTTGAAAATGAACTTGGTCATTCTGCAACTATATTTCTTTCTNCTTATGTCCACTCAAACTCGCACTCACACCCACCCACATCCACACCCACACCCACCCACCCCCACACCCACACACACCCCACACCCACACTCACACCCACACCCACACCCGACTACATTAAGAAAATGCCGTTTGATGAGACTCTTTAGTAAGGTCGAAACCGGTCATGGCAGCTTGTTCTATTAAAGTTACCAATGTTTCTCTATGATATGTACAGAAGAATACCATGTTTTGTCTCTGCAATCATGGAGAAAAAACTACCAGGAAATAGGGATGTATTGAGGAAAGTATTATTACTTTCATACGGCTGAAGAAGCTGTTCAAGAATTGGTGAAATAGTATGAATAATATCACGGCGAAAAGCTCTGTTTACATGATCCAAATTTTCATTTTGCTGCGAAACTTAAAATTCTTATTCGCATAAAGAAACTGGATCTCTTAATCACGTAACGATGCCCGGAAGCTTGTTATCGACATATGACAAAAACTTCCATGATTTACGAAACTAGCGAAGGTTTGACACAAGACGTACAAATCCATAAACAAACTTCCGACATCATTGAAGACCCAGCGTACATGATCTAGGAAACTATATATTAACCTATGAAACTGCTAAAGATTCAGTGGAAGATGTACTAAACCCTGAATAATGAATAAAACTATCAGAGGTTTTGCCTATGATGTGCGAAATCACAAATCATTTTACCGAACTCTCGTAAGGTTTCACTTGTAAATCCCGAAACCTCATTAAATCTGCTGAACTTCAAATGGTAGGGTGCGAAAATTAAGAACATTTGAAGTTCAGTGAAACACCTATTTCTTTTACACTATAATAAGCTCAAAAAAGTACCAAAAGAACTTTTCCAGAAAGGTGGTATGTTTTTCATACATGTATTCTGTATTGATCAGAAAAAGCACGGTTGGATGAATGAACAGGCAAAAGACGTAGATTTTTATTTTCAATAAAACTTTGGCAATTCGTCCTTTGTTATGACGTTTGATGCCTGATAAAGAGCTTGAATTTGTGCGTTTGTGTTGCTACTGAATGTAAGTTCCGCCCAACTCATCACGAATACCCATCTCTGCTGGGATGCCAGTTGACTCGAAGTTGGTAAAGTGGAACATTCTCCAATAGCCATCGGTTTGCTGCCGGCAATGCTTAAGGCTGTGTTGTACTTCTGCATAGTAAAACCATCTCCGTTATAGACATCGAGCGAGAAAATATCCCAATAGCTGTTTCCAGGATTATAAACGCTCCAGTTGAGATCTAGATCCTGCATATTCCAAACCCAGATGAGGTTCGTGAGGTCTTTTGTATTGACCAGATAGTCACGAGTCAGACGAAATAAGGCTGCTGTACCCCTGGAGCCTGTCCTACCACCCCACCAGAAAACGCCTTGATTCATTTCATGGAAAGGCCTGAATAGAAGTTGAACACCGTTATCTTTTAAATATTGGAAGTACTGTGCATAGTTGTCCAGTCGCGCTTTCCAAGCTCTGTTGAGAGCACTACCGTTCGTGATCAGATCGTTCCACTGCTTGTTGTTAAGACTGCTGACTACTCCACCATCCCAATTGCCAGGTTCCGATTGAGTGGGTGGGACGACGTGCATCATGATTTGCACAATCGCTCCACTCTTCCACTGATTCAGCGCTTCATTAACCATTGTCCATCGATTGCTAACATCGCTCGAACTGAAAAGAAGATCTCCACTCCACAGTCCCGGCCAACGGCCTGTAATGTTAAAGACTCTATTTGTCTGCATGGCGGGCGAAGAGTTAGGCTCACGGTTATGTATACCAATAACTGTCTGTCTACCACTGATACTTTGGAGATAATCAAGCACTTTGATCGGTTCAGAACTTGGATCCGTGAACGAACTCCACACCTCCATTTCCCATAGAGAGTAGCCCCACTGAGTGGCTCTTTGCCAGGCGTACATTTTCACGTACCGTGCACTAACCGACAGAGGGATAGTATTCGTACCACCCGTACCATTGTAGTTGGAATACACAGTGGTCCACGTTTTTTCGTCGTTGGAAGTTTGAATCTGAAACATTAGTGCATACGCAGTTTCCCACCGAAGCACGACGCTTGTAATCGACTGAATTGAACCCAGGTCTACGTATATCCACTGTTGGTCTGCATAGGCAGATGACCATCGTGTGCTGCTATTACCATCGACGGCCATGCGAGCGGGCCTATTTGTTGCGTCGTCCGTTGATGAAGCGAGCGCGGGCTTGTTCAGAGCTACATTAATGCTTGGCGCTCTCTTAACCAAAACTTTATCGTGATCCTTGGTGGTTATCGGAAGTTGCTGTAAGAGAAGAAATAAAGCATTTAACTTATCGTTTATTCACACATGACGCTGCAATACATATTGTAGCAAGAGTATCTTCTTCTCATCACGGCAATATCTAGAAAATGTCAAGCAGACTTCGCTGCAGAACAAGAATTCAGCTCTATTTTTGATATGTACATTAGATAGGACATACTTGGAAATCTCTTAATCGATATCTCATTCAAGAGAACGCTAAAAGATGAACATGAGAGAATGTGCATGTGACGAAAGTTAAACAGTTTCCAAGTCAGAAATTCTTTAATGTAGTTACAACTTGAAGAGAGTTCAATCTTCCACGAGATGAAGACTACAGAGTGTTGATCTTGGAGATGGCAGGAGTTCAAACAACTATTTTCTATTTAGTTATACCTGTAGCAAGTTGACCAGCTAATAGAACTCGACAATGATCGTTTGGATTCCAATTTTTGTTCCGACAGGGTCATGACTGTACATAGTGGTAAAATAGACTGCAATCAAAAACATCCCAGTCTCATGATTTTGTCACAATTGACAGATTTTTGTCGGTTTTTCGGAGATTTTTCTCGAGTGCTCGAGATGCTGATGCGAGGTTTCTGAAAATTGCTAGTATGTCATACAGTTCAGTTCTCGTCGCTACTCATGAGTAGGGGCTTCGTTTTCAAATTCGACGTTGGAATGGCTACGAAAATTGTCGAAGTACTATAACCATGTTTGAGACTAGATTTCTTAGAGCGACAAAATCTATGAACCAAGCGAGCATTGTCGAGTTCTGAAAGTTGACTTGTCATAGATAGCGCTAGATAGGTAAAAGTCGTTTGAAGTTTTTTCATCTCCTATGATCAGTGCTTTGCAGACCGAATCTCGTAGAGGATTGAAGTCTCTTGAAGTCATAACTACCATAGTTTGAATATGGATTCGAAGCTTTGAGTAGTTGAACGGTGAAATATTCTTCAAAAACTAGTTTTCAATAAAGATTTATAGAATTTCTGGCTTGGAAACAATTTAACTTTCGTTACATGCCCATTTTCTTATGTTCAACTTTTAGGTTTCTTGTTACGAAAAGAAAAAATCAAGTTCGATACACTCACAAATTCTTTCTAAATACTCTTACCCAAGCTGAACGAGTAATATTCTTGTCAAGTACAGCTTGAACACGAGTTTCTGCACTGTTGAAGATCAATAAGAGAAGCAGTGTGTCCAATAAGAAAGACATTGCATTCATTATTGTGGCAATATTTGAACAACTGCGTTTACTGACCAAGTCGTCTTCCTAGAAGAGAGATGCACGATTTTTTGACGAAAGAGCAATCTTTTAATCGACTTTTACAACTTTAAAGCTCTGTGTTCTCATCAAAGTAGTCGGGTGACGTTGCTTTTTCGAAAGTAGCTGTGAAAAATATTATACTAAAAAACATCTATCTTATATTAATATCATCCAGAACTCCGAATGGCACTAGATGTTATTCAATCGTCCTAATTTTCTCTATTTTTTCAACTTAGACCTGTTTATTGGACACTTATTTAGAGCGAGAAATTTCTTTGTTTTCAAGTGGTTTTTGTATGAACAAGAAACATAGTTTTCATATGGACGAACTTCGGATAGAATGTTTCCAATATCACCGCTTTCTTTTTGGAATATAGTGAAGCATTGTGTTATACAAGGACTTTCTGCGCACTCTCGAAAAGACTCAGTGATCAAAGTCGCTAATTATAGTTTAAGTTATGTCCCATTAGTGTGCGGTGTTTTAAGAAACGGATTTATGGAATTGATTCTACTTCATTTCTCTTTTCACGTATAATCAAGAATTTTAACTTTTATTCAGTTTAAAAGTGAATTTTCACGAGTTGACATGAGCGAATAAAAAGATTCTGAACTTTTTATACCATTTCGTTGGCAAGCAGCAAAATTAAAATCCTCAAACGTGCACTTACGATTAAGATAGCCGGTACAATTGTTTATTGATTGAAGAGGTAAGATAAGAATGTAACAGAGAGAAAGGGATGAATTGATGCTGCCTTGATATAATCACATCAGCTGTATAGAGAGGAAAAGACGTGAATTTTGGACCAAACTAAGCATCTGTCGTTTTTCTCAGAAGGAAATGCGTACAAAATAAACTCTATATGCTCTTTGATTAGAAAAAAACCATGTGAAAAGTGGCTTTATACCAGATGTCTCAATTCTTTTTTTTCATATGATGGGTATCATCGCCAAGTTTTTATTGATATGAGCAAACTTCACAAATATGGTAAAAAGGTATTCACTTTGAAATACTAAAGTTCAGTCTTATGTCAGTTTTTAAAAAGTCATTGCACACTGTCTCTATTTTATTGTTTCGGTTCCTTGTGTATTATTCTAAGTTTTAAATTCCTTATATCTTCCACTGTCGTTCATATATAAGATGATAGTGAAAATTATGAGCAATTTAAAGCCTAGGTTAACACAAGAAATTGAAGCAATAAAGAATGAGACAATACGTAATGGTTTTTTGAAAACTGGCATAAGATTGAATTTTAGTATTTCAAAGTGAATACCTTTTAACCATATTTGTGAAGTTTGCTCATATCAATCTTGGCGATTATACCCATCATATGAAAAAAAAATAATTGATTAAGTTTAATAAATAGTGGAATTAGGCGAAATCATTTTGAATGTTTATATATTCAATTAGAATATTTTCCAGTAGATACGTAGATATTCTCGTACAATCTAACGGTTTCTTAAGAGAACTTTTCTTCCAGTTTGTATATATCGTCGCATGTGAAATTTGATTAAGAGGCACACTTAGTGTGTATGTAACATTTTCTTATTCAGTGACAAAAAGTTTATGTCTTTTGCTTGAAGGATCAAATTGGTCGATTTCAGTATAAAAAAAACATAATTTGTGAACGATCGGGACAGTTTCCTCCACAAACAAGCGATAACAAATCAATGCGATTTCTACCAAATTGCATCCTTGTCTGGCGTCTGACAAGGAAAACTTCCGATGCAAGTAAAATATGAAAGTGATTATTCTTGAATCAAATTAACACATCAGAATAAGCAGCCATGACCGGTTTCGACCTTACTTAAGGGTCTCATCAGATGGCTTTATTCGAATTCATCATCACAACTCTAATACTGCATCTCCTCTATTTTCTAGGGGTTGATTGCAGTTTCATTATCATTTTATGATGGTGAATTCGAATAAAGCCATCTGATGAGATCCTTAAGCAAGATCGAAACCGGTCATGGCTGCTTATACTGATTGTGCGTTTTTGTCTTATTACCATCAGATATATTTTATTAAAAAAATAAGTAAGGTTCGTCGATGCGACTCACTTGACCCTCGACTGAATTCATTATATTTATGCTGATTATTCTTGACAAACAGATACATGATTGAGCAATCCGCAAATGTCTAGAGATTGACTATTCGTCACAAGTGAAAGATAGAAACCAGGTAAATCAGAACGTATTATCGTCCAGATTATTTCTTACAATGGAGATGTTTGTGTTGATAAGCAAAAAGATAGGTCATGTTCAGGTCAAATGAAAGCTCTTATCGCGAAACTAACAAGGTTAAAATATTAGCTATCCTTGGCTCGTCTAGAGGCAGATATTCGATTTTTACGGTACTCATAATTTGGGTATATAGAAATATTAGGATCACTTAATTGATTTTTTATACAATCATCTGAGTATCGTAATAATAGGCTATAAGAATCTTTCTGAAATTTATCAATAGTATTAAGATCACATTAGTTTTCATGTCTTCTGCGATGTAAGTAGTATCGAAATGAAAAAAAAAAGATATATGATGTGTTTGAAAAATGACTTGTACGTATAATGTTGAAACTCAAAGTGCATTAATGTATCATTGATGGTATAAAAGACTGTTTGGATAGTATGCTATCGTTGACCGAGACAGATTGATGACATGGGATGTGACTAGTGATCATGAGTTGGTTTTTACAAATTATGATAACGTCAATGTTATATTGCAGGAGGGATGGTTTTAAAAACAAGTAACGCTCGTCCGTGTGACTCGCTTGACCCTCGACTGTATATTCGGCCCTTTGCTGTTTTATACTGTTTTACAGTATTCAAAACAGCTAGTATCCATCGTGTCAAAAGAATGGATGGGTGTGTGTGCGTTGATATTAGCGTCAATCTTGTTGTACACAATGGTATGTGGATTCGAATGCACATTTTTGCCACAAATAAATCTAATCAAATTGATATTCTCACATTGATACTCAACAATAGTCTAAGGAACTACATTATGGCGGCGATATCCACATGCATCCAAAAAACAGATTATATTCAATTTTCTGAGAGGTTAAGAAGTAAAACACATTCACGACACTATTATGAAACAGCCCCATAGTCCTTGAAGTTTCTACTAGAAATCCGTTGGCTTACTAAAACATCAGCCGATAATACTTTTTACTCGGGTATGCGCTAAAAAAATACGGATTCAGTTGAACTCCTAGCTTAAAATTAATCATACTAGATCTGGTCTTCAATCGAACTGCCATACTTGAAAGAAGCTCCTACTCAAAGTAACCGTCAGATTACATACGTAATTTGAATATATCCCTATACATTCCGACATTTGAATGAGTACAGACAAGAACACATATCAGCACAAAAACTCCCGTTTATTTCATTTATATCTATTTCTGATACCATGAATATAAAACCTTTGACTGATATTTTCCGTCAAATGTAGTATTAAAATATTGTTCACGTGCAGAAAAAGCGTTCTCATACTTTATTTCAAAATATTTCTCGGTTCTTACCAACTACTAATCCTTGTTCAAACCCGTTAGATCTAGACTGTTGATTTTTGTTTGATGAATACAAACACCCTGAAGCGTGTCTTCAAGAGATTTTTTAGTGCACCGGTTAGTCGTTCGTCGGAAACCCTTCGAGACACTACTCATGGCTAGCCACTGTTATGTTTCATTCTATTTATCCATAACGCCATCCTTTTTTTATTTAGACTTCACCTAATCTCAAATTCTGCTTAATTTGACAAACTATTTGATCTGTAGCACGAGAATTCTCAATGGCAATTTCTAAACCAAAGCATCGTTGTGAACTATTTCTGATTTCTTCAATTTCATTCTGTAACTGAAAATCAGAGTTTTATTGAAATTTCTCATTAAGGAAATATTAGTGAGCATTCTCAAAAAAATCTAGCTTTTAAACTTATTTTTCGTCAGCAAAATCTGCAGAATGGTTGCAATATGAACCATTAGTCGTTCGTTTTACATGAGTGCACTTATGCAAACAGTTTGCTTATTGTTATTTAACATAAAAGATATGGCATCATTTTTATACATCAAATTTTTATTACTTTCTTCGAGTTATCGCAACTGGAAATTTCACAAGTTGGAGATCCTCCAAACATACACAAGGTTAAAAAATTGTTTTTTTATAATAATAATAATAATAGAAAACAATTTATTGACATATCCCAGTTTAAGACCCTGTCCCATCTGTGTATAGATTCCTTCAGAGCATAGATATAACTATATGAAAGAAGTGGGAGAAATACGCTTTCAACATCAGTTCTATTGGAAAATTGTTAGAATATCTAGCCAATTTTTATCCATTTCTTCTGTCGTTTCAAAAGACAGCGTTGTCTCTCTTTGAACATACATGGCTTTTATTATGTCTTTAAAAACTGCCGAGATACGAAGATTTGACATGGGGAAACACCTCTTAGTGGAATCACAATGGTATCTTTATAACAAATACGTAAGACTTCAAGGCACGAATTACTTCGATCGTTTACAGTTGTGAAGAGTATTGTCGAGATGTTCCTAATCTGCTTGTCTTCGCAATTTTTCAAAGCATTGTAATAGCTACCTATGTACCAGAAATAGCTCCGGTATCTCTTCGAATCACAGAGCACCGGTTCAAATCACCAAGGTTTTCTTATAACCGTCGAATAATCAGAACAGATTTCAGTAGCATATTAATTGCTATTCTTTTCATTAAATTCATGAATAGCCGCAAACGGTCTGTGTTAACGAGAAAAAAGTCACTAACTTCATCACTATTTTCATAAAATTGGCAAAATTTGCCAATATTCACTTTCATTTTCTTCTTTTCATACGTTTAGACACAATCTAAAGCTCACATAAACTATTCTTAATTACTGGTATCATTTAAGGATAGAAAAATCTTCTGAACACTGATAGATTAAAAGGGCTTACGAGAGATACTGCAATATCAAAAGGCTTACGTCTGCTTGTTGTATTAATGCGATGTATATTGTAAAGACGAATGTAACACGTTGATAATGTATCGATGTTGTTTAATAAAGAAAATGAAAGTATTGTTTGCTTATTTACATAACGAAAAAATGTTTGGCTTGCGTGCATTCAACCGTATACGTGGGATAAAGCATGATCATATATGAATGAGACAGACTGTTTTTTTTTCCTACAAAAATATTATGATTCTTTTGCTTGTTCTATCACTTATAAATCAGATAGCTTGAATAATGAAGAGAGAAAGCTAATCGATGGTTGAAAAAATGTGCATACTAGCATGGTTTTATTTTTATTTTTCTTCCTATCGTTGCACAGGATAGGTAACATATGCAGGCTTCACAAGCAATATTACACTGATTTATATCATCGATCCTGATAAAACCGAGATCAACGGTCCCTTCTGCCTATGCCAGAAGATATTGGTTTCTACTGCCATTTTTAGAAGCATTTCTTGTCCATACACATATTCCTCCTCAAAAATCGACATTGGGATGAAGTGTTATCCTCAGGATCGCTTCTGATCCTCACAGAAACTGGGGAGTCACTTTTAACAGCTGCCTCCGCTACCATCGTCGTGTATATCCTTGCTTTGATTCAGATTCCTTTTTCAGTCGTTATATTCGTTTAAGTTGCAGTTCAAATCATCATTCTGCTACCTATCTCGGTGGGAAGTCAATTTCCGACACAACTTACACTCTCACCCGACAGAATCAGTTACATTATCAACTTCAACCTTGATATCAAGATCTATCAGACTGGTTCTGTTTAGTAGTGGCTCTATCAAGCCAAACCTCTCGTTCAGCTATTACTCATTGTTCTGTACCATCTCGAAGGTTTTCGTGGAGCAGTACCAATTTTATAACAGTTGCGTTCGATTTTTGTCCTCAGTTGGAATCTTAGCAGTAGAGTGTACTCTCAGTTTGGTCATGTTCTTTATTAGGGTGGCAGCTTCGAACTTAACTACAATACTCATTGCAGACGTGCCTTGGTACCACCGCTTTCGGTAGGCTTCGGTAACTGCATCCAATATTTCTTCAAGTTTCTGTAAGAATCGTTTCAGACGCTTGCGATCCTTTTTTAGCACGAATTCTATCCTACAAATAAACGTTCACAACTGATAAGCACCGCTCGCGCCCGTACTTTGTTGGCGGTTGTAGTGCCACTTTTTCTGTTTATTTATGTTTTGTTGTCACACGTTAACTAGGACATGCATTTTTCTACGGAAAATTTGATCACTAACTTATCTTTTTTGGATCATTTACCCTTAAATTTTTAGTCAAATCTGACTTTGTGCCCGATAAAGAGACAATATCTTATTTCCAATTTTTTTTATAGACATTTTTATTGTTTTCAACGCAAGCCCAATGAAGATTGCTATGGTCTTCTTTAATTTCCTGAAGAGGAAAAGAATTATTAAAATGAAAAAACAGTTATAGTATTTTTCTTTTCACAAATAACTGGAAAAGTATACAAAGACAACAAGTAAAGTAAGCTTATCAGCGCAGCTCCTTTGAAGCTGAAATGTGGAACTCACGTATGTGCTTCCGAGTTGTTCTCTTAATGCATTATCTGTAAACTCAAAAATAGTTTTTTTCCGAATAATTATGAATGCATTAGAAAATTGTATAGAATCTGAAGCTTTTTGTGTGCGGTTGCTAAGGTCTGTAATGGTGGCCTGTCTGTAAAAGGGGATGTTTGTAATAGGAGTATTTCTGCAGTGTTCTCTTCCCCGTTGTTATGTGTCTGTAATAGGATGGGGAGATGGAGAGCCGAAAAACCTTGACCTTAAAGCTTACACTCAGCATTTTCTTCGACAATATGCGTGAGTTCCACAATAAAATAAACGCTCTAGGGAAGGTATTGAGTAATGTGTTATATGAATGATATTTTTAAAAATAAGTGCATGAAACAAAGCTTCAACATCCAAATAAAAAATTTTAAAAGGTAGTAGGATACAACAAGAGGGTTCTGTTCCATGAGGCGTAAAGAATAATACTTTTTATAACAACAATGCGTAACATGTTGTTTGTTTCTGATAAAAGAATAATTAGCAAAACTTCGGTTTTGGTCTCGTTTGCAAACAAAGGCAGATTCAACTCAGAATTTATGGATGAATAGCCATATACAGGATAATTTAGTCATTAAGTTTTAAAAGGCAAAAGAAATATTTCCTAGCTTAAATAAGAGACGATAAACAATTATTCACAAATACTTTTTTCTTCTTTATTTTTCTTTTAAGTAAATTATATGATTAAGTTAGATAAATCCAATGATCACAATAGATTTTTTTTCTATTCTCCATGTCAAAGGTTTATTTTTCATGTCAAAGGTTCGTGAAAATGCATTTAAATCTAACTGTAGTTCGTAATTAAATTCATCCAATGAAAAGAAAAAAAATCTATTTTCTATGTCAAAAGCTTATTTCTCACCTCAAAGGTTAGTGAAAATAGATTAAAATCTAACTATAGTTCGTAGTTAATTTCGCCAATTGAAAGTAAAAATTCTATTCACTATGTCAAAGGTTTATGTTTGATGTCAAAAGTTCGTGAGAATGTATTTTAAAAAATTCTAGCTTTTTTTACTTGTGCTCAGGGTGTGGGTGTGGGTGTGGGTGTTGGTGTGGGTGTAGGTGTCAGTGTGGGATTGGATGTGGGGGCGGGAGTGGGGGTGGGGTGTGGGTGGAGTGGAGAGAATATAGACCCGCATCGCACACCCACGCCGACACCCCCACCCACACCCACACCCACAC
>CAJNSZ010000474.1:19132-61669 GCA_905329745.1 Rotaria sp. Silwood2
ACGAAGATTTGACATGGGAAGCACCTCTTGGTGAAATCCCAATGGTATTTTTATGACAAGTATATAAGGCTTTAAGGCGCGAATCACTTCGATCGTTTAAAGTTGTGAAGATTATCGTCGAGATGTTTCTAATCTGCTTGTCTTTGCAGTTTTTCAAGACATTCCAATAGCTACCCATGTACAACAAATAGTTTCGGTGTCTGTCCGAATCATATTAGAACGGATACAAATCACCAAGGATTTCTTATAACTATCGAATAATCAGGACCGATTTCAGTAGCATATCAGTTGCTATCCTTTTCATTAAATCCCCTAATAGCCACAAGCGGCCTATATGAACGAGAAAAAAGTTACTAACTTCATCACTATTTTCATAAAATTCGCAAAATTTGCCAAGATTCACTTTCATTTTCTTCTTTCCATAAATTTAGACACAATATAAAGCTCACATTAACTATGCTAAATTACTGTTATCATTTAAAAATAAAAAAATCTTTTGAACACTGATAGAGTAAAAAGACTTACGTCTGCTTCTCGTATTAACGTGATGTATATTATAATAACGAGTGCAACACGTTGGCAATGTATCGATGCTTTTTAATAAAGAAAATGAAAGCATTATATTACTTCTATACATATCGAAAAAAGATTTGGCTTGCGTGCAATCAACCGTGGACGTGGGATAAAACATGACCATATGTTATTGAGACATACTGGGTTTTTTCACGCAAAAATGTTGTTATTCTTTTGCTTGTTCTTTCACTTATCGATTAGACAGCTTGAATAATGAAGAGAGATAAAGTTAATCGATGGTTGGAAAAATATGCATGCTATCATGGTTTTATTTTTATTTTTCTTCCTATCGTTGCACAGGATAGGTAAAATATACAGCCTTCACAAGCAATATTACACTGATTTATATCATCGATCCTGTTAAAACCGAGATCAACGGTCCCTTCTGCCTATGGCAGAAGATATTGGTTTCTACTGCCATTTTTGGAAGCATTTCTTGTATATACACATATTCCTCCTCAAAAATCGACATTTGGATGAAGTCTCATCATTGGGATCGTTTCTGATCCTCACAGTAACTGGGAAGTTACTTTTGACAGTTGCCTTGGATACCATCGTCGTGTGTATCCTTACTTTGATTCAGATTTCTTTTCCAGCCGTTATTTTCCTTTAAGTTGCAGTTCAAATCATCATTCTGTTATTTGTCTTGGTGGGAAGTCAGCTTTCGACAAAACTTACATTCTCAAACGACAGAATAAGTTACATTATCTACTTCGAGCTTAAAACCAAGATCTGCCAAGGTGGTTCTATTTAGTATTGGCTCTGTCAAGCCGAAATTGTCGTTCAGTTCTTACTCCTTGTTCTGTACCATTCGAAANTTTTTAACGCTGATTCCGAATCTGATATTAGTTTTGAATCAAATTGTAGCTTTCTAACAAAAAATCCCCCGAAAAAGGCTCAAAATGCATAAAAACTACAGTTGAGAAAGCAAATAGGGTAGATATTGTCTCAGATGATAAAAAACAAAGTGAATATACCTGTTCACTTTTTGAAGTACACATAACACTCGGATTTAAATCCGATGTTTTCGCATTTATTTATTTATTACTTTCTTCAAATTATCACAATGAAAATTTCAGGAGCTAGCTGGCGATTCTCCAAACATACACAAGTTTAAAAAATTGGTTTTTTATAATGATAATAATAATAATAAATAAAAACCTGTTGGCATATCCCATTTTAAGACTCTGCCTCATCTATGGATAGATCTCTTCAGAGCATGTATATAGCCATATGAAAGAAGTGGAAGAAATATGCTCTCAAAATCACTTCTGCCGAGAAATTGTTAGAATATTTAGCCAATTTTTATTCATTTCCTCTGTCGTTTCAACAGACACCGCTATGTTTCCTTGAACATCGATGGCTTTTCTTATGCTTTAAAAACTGCTGCGATACGAAGATTTGACATAGAAGGCACCTCTTGGTGAAACCACAATTGTATTTTTATAAGAAATATGTTAGGTTTTAAGACGCGAATCACTTCAATCGTTGAGAGTTGTGAAGAATGTTGTCGAGGTTTTCCTAATCTGCTAGTCTTTGTAGTTTTTCAAGACATTCCAATAGCTATCTATGTACAACGAATAGTTCTGGTGTCTGGCCGAATCATAGAGAGCACGGATACAAATCACCAAGGTTTTCTTATAACTATCAAATAATCAGCATCGATTTCAGTAGCATATTAATTGCTATCCTTTTCATTAAATGCACGAATAGCTGCAAACAGTCTGTGTTAACAAGAAAAAGTGACTAGCTTCTTCACTATTTTCATAAAATTGACAAAATTTGCCAATATTTACTTTTATTTTCTTCTTTCCATACATTTAGACACAATATAAAGCTCACATAAACTATACTTAACTACTAGTATCATTTCAGGATAGAAGTCTTCGGAACATCAATAGACTAAAAGGACTTACGAGAGATAATGCAATATCAAAAGACTTACGTCTGCTTATTGTATTAATGCGATGTATATTGTAATAACGAATGTAATACGTTGGTAATGTATCGATGTTGTTTAATAAAGAAAATGAAAGTATTATTTTACTTATGTACATATCGAAACAATGTTTGGCTGACGTGCATTCAACCGTATACGTTGGATAAAGCATAATCATATATTAATGAAATAGACTGGGTTTTTTCCCCACAAAAATGTTATTATTCTTTTGTTCGTTCTATCAAGTATCGGTCATAGACAGCTTGAATAATGAAGAGAGAAAGTTAATCGATGATGGGGAAAATGTGCATAATATCACGATTTTCTTTTTCTTTTTCTTTCTATCATTGCACAAGATAGGTAAAATATACAAGCTTCATAAATAATAGTACGCTGATTTATATCATCGATCCTCTTAAAACGCAGCTCAAAGGTCCCTTCTGCCTATGGCAGAATATATTGGTTTCTACTGCCACTTTTGGAAGTATTTCTTGTCCATACACATATTCATTCTCAAGAATCGACATTTGGATGAAGTCTCATCATTGGGATCGTTTATGATCCTCACAGTAACTGGGAAGTCTCTTTTGACAGTTGCCTTCGATACCATCGTCGTGTGTATCCTTACTTTGATTCAGATTTCTTTTTCGGTCGTTATTTTCCCTTAAGTTGCAGCTCAAATCATCATTCTGTTATTTGTCTTGGTGGGAAGTCAGCTTTCGACACAACTTACATTCTCAAACGACAGAATAAGTTATATTATCTACTTCGAGCTTAATATCAAGATCTGTCAGATCGGTTCTATTTAATAATGGCTCTGTCAAGCCAAAATTTTCGTTCAGTTATTACTCATTGTTCTATACCATTCCAAAGCTTTTCATGTAGCAGTACTCATCTTTATAACACTTGTGTTATGGTATGAATGATATACCATAAGACATGTCGTGTTTCGTGTTATTTATTTTCTTTCGTTCTGTTAGACATTCCTTAGTTTATGCTTTGTTTCTCTTCTATACTTTCGTTCTTTTCTTTGTTCTAACAACTCTCGTTCGTTTTCGTCAATGACTATTATTATTTCTTTTTTTCTGTTCTTGTAAAAGTCAAGAAAAACATTTTTCTTGACCTTGAACTTAAAGTTATTACGCAGTTAGTAATGCGTGACTATATATTTACATATATATATAGAGATAGATGTTCGAGGGTGAGAGGAGAGAGTTGTGGGAAAGATAAAAAAAGGAATATATAATAAATATACCATATTCGTATCAAGGTGATAAAAATACGGACATAACAACCTGCGTTCGATATTTGCCCTCAGTTGGCATCTTAGCTTTAGAGTGTATTGCCAGTTCGATCATATTATTAATTAGGGTGGCAGCTTCGAACTAAACTACAATACTCATTGCAGACGTGCTTTGAGACCATTGCTTTCGGTAGGCTTTGGTAATTGCATGCGATGGTTCATCGAATTTATGTAAAAATCGTTTCAGACGATTACGATTCTTTTTTTTGGCACGAATTCTATCTTACAAGTGAACATTCACAACTGATAAACACCACTCAAGACCGTGCTTCGCTAGCAGCTGAAGATCATCATGTATGCAAATTATCAAAAAGGATCCGTGCCATTACTATTAGTTTCAGAGCGAAGAAAAGGAAAAAGTATCATGATAAATAGTGCCACTTTCCTGTTTCATTTATATTTTTTTGTCATAAGTTAACTAAGACATGCATTTCTGTGCTGAACATTTGATCACTAACTTATCTTTTTTACATTATTTACTCTTAAATTTTTTAGTTAAATCTAGTTTTGTGCCCAATAAAGAGACAATATTTTATTTCTAATTTTTTTATAGACATTTTTATTATTTCCAAGATCAAGCCCAATGAAGATTGCTATAGTCTTCTTTAATTTCATGCTGAGGAAACGAAAATTACAGTAAAATGAAAAAAATAGTTGTAGAATTTTTCTTTTCACAAATAACTGGAACAGTAAATAAAGAAAACAAGTGCTAAAGCTTGTCAGCGCAGCCCCTTTCGAGCTGAGATACGGAACTCACGTATGTGCTTTCGAGTTGTTATCCTAATGCATTATTTCTAAACTGAAAAATAGTTTTCTTTTCGAATAATTATGAATGCATTAGAAAATTGTATAGGATTTGAATTGTGCACGGTTGCTGAGGTCTGGAATAGTGGCCTGTCTGTAATGTGGTGGGAGGAGGAGAGCCGGAAAACCTTGGCCTTAAAATTTACACTGACTATTTTCTTCGAAAATATACGTGAGTTCCACAATAAAATAAACGCTCCAGGGAAGGTATCGATTAATGTGTTATATGAATGATATTTTTGAAAATAGGTGTATGAAAAAAAACTTCAGCATCAAAAATAAAAACTTTTAAAACGGAGTAAGATACAACAAGAGTGTTCCGTTTCCTGCAGTGTAATGAATGATACTATTTTTGACGGCAATGCGTAATATTTTGTTTGTTTGTGATAAAAGAATAATTAACAAAACTTCAGTTTTGTCTCGTTTGCAAGCAAAGTCAAGTTCAACTTGGAATTCATGAATCAATAGTCATATACACGATAATTTAGTAGTTAAGTTTTAAAAGACAAAAGAAATATTTACTAACTTAAACGAGAGACGATAAACAAACTTCAGACCTTGTCTGTCACGGTTCGTGGGGAGGAAAGGGAGGTAGATCCAAATTTCTACCCCTAAAGAGTTCAACATTCGTTTCAGATCTTATTTTACAAAATTGATTCTTCCATGAGGAAGCTTCAAGCTTTTAAGAAACTCCGTGAGATGATCAAGTACCGTGGCAGATATCGAAGTACTGGATAAAATCTTGATTTTTGTTTTTATATTCTCATTTTGTTCAGCATCATCTGAAACCCTTAAATCCAAAATTTTAGAGCATTTGGTTGAGCCATTGAAACGTTAGCTCGACTGCACCTGTCAAGCGGGGGGGGGGTAAGAGTCCTGGTTGAGGAAAACCATAAAAAATCCTGCATAGAAAGTTAAGATTCTTTTAGCTGACTTTAGCTGACAATAATTTAATGAAATTTTTCGTGTAATATACCAAAAGATACAGCTTCGAACGCTGAACAAAATCATCTTTTAATATGTTACGTTTCCATGGACTAATCGAGAGTTATCTATGAAATACTATCTAATTCACTATTTTCGAGTGGCAAAATGTGTCGGTTTTTGTGCAATATATTACACTGTATCAGCTCTCATTTAGTCATTTTAAGAGATTTCACGCTGAATCTTTTACATGTTGTACAACTTTTTTTTCCTCTACAAAACGGTTATAAAAAAATTAAAAAATTTCGAACGATGTCCAAAAATGGCGTACAAGGTTAATCAACTTGACAGTGTCTATGAGGAAAAATTATTATGAATATTTTTCTGGAAAAAAAACAAAAGTTTAAGAAGACTATGATGTATCTAAAGTATTTTTTACACAAGTACAATATATTTCAATGAACATATAGTCTCTATAAACTGTTGAATTGTCATTTATTTTAATTTATGAAGGTAAAATGGGTTAGCGTTAGCTAATATTATATAAGCATCATGTTATGCAAAAGAGCTGAAAACACTTTACAAGCCGATTAACGTTTATTTAAACTTTCCTGGAAGTTTAAGTATTATTCAAATATTTGTACACTTACTTCATACAAGACGCAGGAATGGTGGCCACGTTCAAGGAAAACCTTATCCGTGTTTCTCCTCTTCGGCACGTTGAGCCCATCCTGCTTGAAGAGGAGGGACATTATTCGGAAAATCCGTGTCCATTGGTATGTTCATACAGGAAAATTTGGTAAACCCATACCCATTTATTTAGAATGACTTAGGCCTAATCAGATAGGCTTGGTTCTGTTTTATATTTTGTTTGGTTCTCCTTAATGTTAGAGAGGCGATTGTAGCTGGGGAATTCATCAAAAGATATGATGCAAGTGCCATTTTAGCATTGATACTAAAGCTTTCTACCATTGCGATCTCTTGTGGAGCAATATCAATATCTTGAAAATCTTGGTCTAATGTTTCAAATTCTGAGTCAATTTCCTCGTTCTCAGTATCATTACTAAAGAGTATTTTTGATGGATTTCTCTTCGATGACGACTTTACAACTTGACTAATTTTGAGTGGCAATTTCCTGTCGTTAGCGTTTTACTTGACAGAAAAATGAGCAAACTTGATTTTCATTTTAAACTTCGATAATCGAAAAGTAGAACTTGGCGTTTTCTTTCAAGGTCTCCACATTTAACACAATCTGTTTGGGTTTCCCATGTTTCAAACTGGGAACGCCTTCATGAAAATTTTTTTCGAGGTACCCACGCTGTTTATCTGAAAAATGTGTGTTCGGTTTACGTATGGGCAAACCAAAACCTTGAGGTAGAGAATTCGTTTCAGGTGTGGGTGTCTTTGCATGATGAGGGCATCCACACAAACATCCAAACCCACACCCACACCCATACCCACACCCACACCCACACCCACACCCACATCCACACCCACACCCACACCCACACCCACACCCACACCCACACCCACACCCACAACGATGAACAGTATGATTACGATAATTATAATTCTAATAGTTCTTTCTTTCGAAATGAGCAGTAATTATTTAAAAAAATAATAATATGATCACTGTTGTACATGAAAATATGTTTCGTTTAGCAACTCATCTATTTGATATTTTTCACTTTCCTTTGACGATAATTAGTTTACTGGCGAAATTCTAGTTTTCTAATTATAAAATAATAAATATCAGTCATTCGATTTCTATATATGCGTTAATCCAATGTCATAAAATATTCTAATTCTTATCGAAAATTTCGCCAAAACTAAGATCATTCAGAAGACGTTTCATAATAATCATACTCTACTAAACGACAGAGATTCAGCAAAGTAGTTACTAAATTTATGCAATGAATCTCAACTTTATAGACACATGAATATCGAGAAAGATATCAAACCTATTACTTATGTATCTTCAATATTGATATTATGGTGTCAGAATGAATTTTCATGTAGATATGACATTGGCTCTTCTTGTGTATTTGTTTAATAACTTGAATTCACATTTAAATGAAACCTTCCTGTTACACAAAAGCATTATATTCTCTTTTTTGTGATTCATAGTAATATTGCATGATGCTTTTTATTTAAGGACATATTTTTTTGCTTTTGCTTTTCTACACAACTAACTTTGAGTTCAGAATTATCACTCAAATTGCTTTCATCTATTTGCTTCTTTCTAAAGATCAACAGCCTTTTTTTTTCTTTCAGAACCATGGGGAAACCACCACTCTAACCTATGTTTACTCATTATGTTTTCTTTCTTTTATCATAATTCGTTCTGCTAAAAGACTAGACGAAAGTACAGCAATAGAAAAAAAAAGTAAAATCATACCAATCATTAACAACGATCGAAGATGATTCATACATTCTGAATTTTTTTTTTCACTTCAAAATACTCAGGTATACATATAAATGTACATATAAGTGAAATACAATCCTCGAAATAGATACTTAACATGAGAAAACAAAACGTAAGACAGAGACACGTATCATTTTCGAAGGCAATATCTAGAACAAAATAAGTGAATTAACGAAAACCTTATTTAGTACCTCAAAGTGTAAGAGAGAAACATAAAATAATAAATACATAAATTCGACTCAAAACATAATAAAACTTAATTTATTCGAAAATGATATCAGACAGAAAATTATGTAATAAATGCAACATATGACATTAAGAGTGTACTAATTAGCAGATTAGCCATAAGCAATAAATATTTTTTATGAGTGCATTGTATTCAGCAAACCCATTCTTACAGATGATCATGAAACCATGGAAACACACTTATTTAAAACAAACGAAAAGTGTTATAGTTCAATATCTATTAAGAATCATTTATTAAATAATTCAATATATATATATATGATTTCTATTTAATTATTAGAAAAAAAATAATAATGATTTTAAATAGCTTATGTGGATTTGTAAAATTATTTCGACATTTGAATGTTTAATTCAAAAAATAAAATATTTCATGGAATGTACAATGTCAGCATAATTACATGAATGTTTAAATAAAAATAGAAATTGAAGTGGTCAGTTTTTTCTTCGGTTAAGAAATATTTTATGAATATGCTATTAGTTCTGATGAAACTTGTGAAATACAAATTAGCATGTTCTAATTGAAATAATCATTAAATGTTATTCGAAGAGAAATACTACGTTGCTCTTTTAAGTTAGAATAAGATAATTCAATGTTTTTGATTGTGACAACGAATTGATAGACGAATGACTTTGTTTTGCAAACGAACATATTTCAGTGATATTCATGAGTCTCACACGAAAATTTAACTAAACTCTTAGATATATTCTTGTTGTCAAGATAAATAGACAAATTTCATGCTTTTCATATATGTTAATCAAAAATTTAAATTTAAAGTTTGACAAGAAAACAATAGTAACGAATGATTGATGTGAAAGAGATATTACATCGACTCGAGCTAGAGATAGTTCATAACGAAAAACGAGTAGATAAACGTATATGAATGATCTTCATAGTTTTTTTTTTTTGTTAAATATATTCGATTTGTAAAACTTATTTCAAGCGATACTTTTTATTTGATGTTGTTGGCAAGCATTAAAAATGCTCTAATTTTCTGCATATAGTTTAATATTGTTTTTTTTTTATTAGGCTAATGCTTGTATTTTTGTAACATTAACAGGTAGGACGATTCAATGCTAGAATGCGGTAAATCTTGACATCCAATATATACACTATGCATTATATACACGTAGGTAAAAAGTCTATCAAAATTCATTAATGATTGAATAAGTTACATAAATATTTCTTTCATTGAAACTTGTTACATTTACTTCGGGTTGTTTGTGCTTTAAAATGAACCAGACTGTTGAAATTTCATTGTTTTTCGCACTACACATGTTCAATATAAAAAACGACTTTTTATTGATGTCTATAGAGAGTGTTGAAAAAAATTCTATATTTGTAGAAAAACAATCGAAATAAACACTCAGGCAGAATGTATCGATTGTGGTGCTTCTTAAAAAAACTTTTCAGCAAAAGAAAAACAGTTTGAAATTAGATCTTCGTTTCTCCTAAAACATATTGAAAGCGACTAACGAGATTTCACATATTTTTCTATTTTCCTTGTTCCTAAGAATACTGAAGATTGATCACGAACAATAGTTATAACAGTGACTATCTCTCTCTCATTAACATTATTATTGATAACATCTTTGAGAGAAGGATGTCAGTTTTATTAAATTTTTTTGTCTGTTTAGATTAATATCAATAATGCCGTCCACAAGTGAATATAACTTTTTTTGAATAAAAAGAATTTTTTTTATTTAGAGTATTATGAAAAGTGTTGTCCACAAAAAATATAAGTTGAATCAATAAAAATTGGTTAAATTTTGATTTATATCAACATGTCGTCTACGAATAAATATAAATTTTATAAATCTTTTTTATCTAGATTGTTATGAACAATGTTGCCGATAATAAAATATTAATTTTACAAAATGAAGAAATTTGTCTTCCATTATTATGAACAACGTGGTCCCTAGGTAAACATAAGTTTTGTTAAAAAACGCTTCTTTCTTTAGAAGATTTTCAACTATGTCGTCCAGAAGTGAAACTACATTTTCTTAAAAAACAAAAGAATTTTTTTATTTATATTATTATTAACAACGTTGTCCACAATAAAATATAAATATTATTAAACGAATAAATTTTTTTTTCGATTAATGTGAACAACGTGGTGCAAAAGTAAATATAAATCTTGTTAAACTAATTTTTTTTTATTTAAATTACGATGAAACACGCTGTTCACAAATAAATATAATTTATATTGAATGAATTTTGTTTTATTTATATTAATGATATAGGAGCAAAATAGTCCACAATTAAGTATAAAATTTTTTGAAAAAAATTTTCTTTATTTAAATTGAGGGGAAAGTGCTTTAAACACAAGAGGAAATTGTAGAAAAACGGTATCCTTACGGTGGTAAAAACTAGAACATACTTTCCGTATACAGCTACTGTAATGCATCGTTAACGACCATTTACCTCGCTGTATACGGTACGGGCAAATATGGTCATATTACTGCCCATGTTAAAACAGGGTAATACAGCGCCGTCACCAACTCCGTTTTAACCCACCTGGGTAGAGAACTCCATGCTACACCGATATCCAAAAATTGCTTTAACTCAAGTCAAATCTCTTATTACTATTTATATTTGATCAACTGATTCTGTACAGCTAATAATTGATAATTTTTGGACTAGTCTTTAAATAACTTTTTTATATCGATTTGCTAAAAGAAATAAAAGCTATGTGGTTTATTTGAATGTTTTATTTGGTTTTTATTTAATTCTCTTTATGCTTGCTACATTTTTTCATTTTCTTTTCACAAGATCAAGCATAGGCGGTGTTGTTTTACACAGAAACCACATCTAAGTTTGTCATATTGTAAACTCATCCTCAGTTTCTAGTTGTCAATTGTGATTTCTAAAAATAAGAAGCCTTTCAAATCCAATCAGTATGTTTATATTGTGTAATTTGTGGTTTCATCTCACATAACGGCATGATGACTTGAAAATTTTTAGCTATTTCAAAGTGATAACATGATAGATTTTACTATTCAATGATGTTTTAAAATACTATTCTAGAGAGAAATATAAGTTGAATCTAAAATATCTATAATTTTCATGAATTGTTAGGTAACTTTAAACACCTGTTTCATTGCAAAGTCATGCTTTCTTATCAAAGCTCGATATGCTGATGTCATCGACTACTCTATTTAATCATAGAGTCCAATACTAGAAATTTATTCTCTCATTCTTTGAAACGGACGAACAATTATCTAAAGATAGTTCCAGTTTTATGTGGAGCAGACGTTACGTTTTTATAGGAACTGATGTCAGATGACAATAATGAACATATAAATATTGTTGTGTTACTGTTACGAAAAACATTGATTTTTTCTGTTGTGTTATGCATCCTGATTCTTATGTTTATGAATATAAATAAATAGCAAGCGTGCAGAGTCTGCTGGTAAAAATAAGAAACTTCTCCCGACAGTAAATTGTTTTCGTAAAAATTTCCCTGGAAATGAGACCTGGGTAAAATTAGCAGCAGACTCGAGTTTTTGCCGTCCAAATTCGTTCCTGCACTTGAGTTAGGTACGAAATTTTACGGCGAATCTGATGGTGTAAAGATCCAGGGAGATCATCAAGCAGAAACTGCTACTTGACCTCAAAATACTGTATTTTGCCCAAAATTTTAGAAGTATTTAGTGTTGGATTGGCTACGTTACTTGAATTGGGTCTAAAAATGATTCGTTAAGACACAGTGTGAAATTCTACATCGAGTGATATCAATTTAGTGCGGGATTCTCGAGCAAAAACGTTTTCGTCTCACATAGTCGCACCCTCATGCAGACTCCTCGCCCTCACTCACATGAAAAATTTTTGCTCGATGACCCCATACTAAATTGAAAGCACCCAATGCAGAATATCACTCTGTATTTTACTCAATTATTTTTCGACCCAACTCAAGTAACATAGAGAATCCGGACACCAAATACTTTTTAAAAAATTTGGAAAAGTACAGTATTTTGGGGTCCAATAGCAGTTTTTGCTTGGTGATCTCCCTGGATCTTTACACGATCAGATTGGCCGTAAAATTTTGTACCTAATTGAAGTTGAATCAAATATAACTCAAGTATAGGAGCGAATCTGGAGGATAAAAACTCAAATCTGCTGCTAACTTTGCCCAGGTGAAAAACAAGTGGTTCGAAAGTCACGACTTGTCTTCTTCGCCCTATGACCCACTACTGCGAAGTCATAGCATTGCATTCTGTAAAATTTCAGAATTCTACAGCCAGTAATCACCATAACAATTATTGATTATACCTATCAATTACATTCTGAATGAATTTTAATTTACTATAGAATTCATTTGTGTATTTTACTTGTAGTTTCAGCTTTAACATCCTGAAGAAATGTTCTTACTAATCCTTTACATAGCTTACTTTGAATATTCGCAAAAGATACGATCACTCTCAAATTAAAAACTAAAATCCACAAATACATAAAGGGTCTCGAGACGAGTTCATGAATACCCAGCAACGAAAGTCAATTTTCAAAGATTAGATCTTTGCTTTCAGAAGGGAATCGCAGTACGACTTAATGTTTTGGAGTTGATGTTCGTTGCGCTCAAGTTTTGAATGCTCGTGGCAAGCGAAAACCAGTATTTTAAGGAAAAATATTTTTTAATCAATAGGTACTTGGAATTCATGAACTCATTTCAAAACGTTCTTTCCATTCCGGATATTAGTTTCTAGTTTGAAGGTATTTTTGTGTCTTCTCACCATTTGTAAATAAACTCTTTATTTCACGATGAAATAAAAGTAACTCATCTTTACTGTTTCTTTTTATTGTTCTTCTTTTTATCAACAACAACAACAAATCTCTTATCAGCGAATATACATTTTTTACACAATGACTGGCAATAATGAGCAGAATATCGCCTTCTTATGGTGTGTGTGTGTGGACGGACGTACAGCTGTGTGGATTTTGGATGTCGCTGTGAATGTGAATGGGTGTGCGTGAGTGTGGGTATCATTAAACAAAGACTCCTACTCGCATCTACACTCACACCCATAGGTTAATCCTAAATATATTCGAACCGTGAATGAGGCATGTTCACATATTCCCTGTATTAGACTTTATCTAAAAGCCTGTTAGAATTATAGATGAGACATTCTACTATGTCTTCATGCAATAAATCTTTCAATATTATGTGTTTTATAAAAATTTAAACATCGTTCCACGAACTTTTAGTTAGCTTCAATAAAATCTGAAAAACACGTAGTTTTCAAAAGTGTAAATATGATCACGAACAATGACTTTTGGTTAACGAAACATTTATATACCAAAATTCCATATGCAAATGAATTCACTGACTTTAAACCACTTTTTGAAGTAAACAGATTCTGATCGAGGAAATCTACGAGTGCTACAATGGTTTATAGAACCATAGTAGCGAATGAAAATGAAAAAAAATTAATCATCTTCGTGAAATGGATAAAATGTGCAAAAGAAGAAGGGTATGAGTGTGGGTGTGGGTGTAGGTGTGGGTGTCTTTTTTACTATCAACACCCACACCCATACCCGCCCTCGTAGATTATATGTAAAAGCAGCGACCATACTTCATCCTATTGAGCTGTTTTCGGAGAATCCATTGAAAATGATAAATTCAAAAAGTCTCGCACTACACAATTGTTTCTTTTTATCCAAATAACAATTCTTTTTTCTTGATTTATTATTTGTACTTTTTATTATTTTGTTATCAATACAAAAAAAATTTCATAATAAAGAAAAAAATTGAATATTTTAATGTAAAAAGCAATTCATCATGGACACTATTTAACGATAACAATCAAAAAGGAAATCAAACCAACTTCCACAGGTTCGAGTTCAGTTCGATACCTGACAAGTGCGGTATTATCCTGTAAAATTATTTTAGATTTTAAATTTCTGAGAATTTTTTTAATGAAAAGCATAAGTTAAAACTCAACAATACAATCATCAAAATGCTTGACTTCATAAAAAATAAATCATAAATACCGAAAATCCGATCATCAGTAAAGAATATTCTGTAAGAAAATGATCGCACCATATTCCAGTTACATTCTAAAGATACTAAAAGGCTTGTAAACACATTCTAGAATACTTCAAACATATTTAGATTTTACTTTAAATTGAGGACTGTCCAAGGACTGAGAATTAGGAATTCCTCCTCGGTTCCCCTACAATTCCTTGCATACTAAAGGTAAAAATATGGAATATTCATGATAATTTTTGTTCTTACACCCATTTTCACCTGCGAAATTGTGAGAATCAATAGTCCCGTGCATAAATTATTTTTTAAAAAAGCAATATCAGGACTTTCGTGAATAATGGAATTGTGAGAGAACCAATGGTCGATTCCCATTTTCTCTAGAAATTATCACAGCGGCACTGACAATTCCTCGGCAGATTAGGAATTCATATTTTCCAGTCCTTGGACACTGCTGGTAAAGTGGGCGTGTCTGTAAGAGGAGGCGGGTGAGCCGCAAAACCTTGAGGTTAAAACTTACACTCACTGTTTTCTTCAAAAATATACGTGAGTTCCACAGAAGTATTATATTTGCTTCGACAACTGGATAAGTTTGGTTACGAATTCGTTCTTAGTTTAATTTTAAGAATCAACTAGAAATCTTGTCACTTGACGAGTCCCTTGAAGAAGGATGGCATTACTTGTAGTAATTTATATGTAGACTCTTACATTTTCATCATATCCTTTACCGTATCTTGGCGATGTAATGAATGAATAATGATGATGAAATGAACTACATAATGAATACTTTATTGTCAAAAAAAAAAGCGAGAAAGAACAATCCATGAAAGAGCTCGAAAGAAGAATGCTGAAAGAAAAATAAAGATCAGGAAAGAAAATCACAACATCAATGATAGTTGTGGTACGATCACTAACACAATGTCAAAAAGAAAAATTGAAATTGCAAAAAAAGAGAAAATAAAATGTAAAATATATGCTATATATAAAAAAATCAAAGAACGCAAGAGCGAAAAAGAATAACACAAAAGGAAAAGAGAATCATCATCGATTCATGGTGACCATCGAAAAAAGAGCACAATGGACACTAAAGAACGATGAAAAGAACTCAATAAAATAGGAACATGTTAGCTTCATAGAGTGACATCTGTTGATGTTAACATTATTGATTATATATGCCTACGCTACTCCGGTACTGATATCTATTTTTCATCTACTTGCAAAATGTTTGTTTCCGATTGATTGGACAGATGGATAGAGAGGGACAGACAAAAATTTTTGTTTCCTGGACTCTTTCTTTCACAAAATCAAATTAAAAATCTTGATGTTAATGTTTTATTATAAATGGATTGTTTTATGCTGGACACCAAGCACATTTCCAAGGATTAGTGAAACCATTTAAAACGCTATCAGTAGGAAATGGATAGAAAATTCTATAAAGACTAATATTCAACATGTTTTGCATATAAATTGAGTCAAGTGTTGGCATTTGGTTTGTAGGTTTTGCAGCAGTATCATTTAGCATTGGGTTACTATATTTCCAATTGCTGTAAATAATATTTGCAAAACCATTAAGAATAAATGGTTGTGCGGATGAAGCAGTGAGTCTATTCTGGCTATCAATAATACGCATTGCTCTCATCATATCATCATCTTCATGAATCAGATTGTGACAATGAAACATATAATCACCTTTATGAGCACCAAATCTAGCTATTACATAGAGCCTATCTCCTTCACCCAAAAACATTACATCTTTTGGTGATAAATATTCAAAACTTCGTAATCCAGTATCGCCTTCACGTTTAATAATATAAAAATCTACAAGATGCATGTGTACAGGATGAAACCATCCAGTACCTGTTTGATATACCCAAAGTTCCCATGTATTTTGTCCAATATCTGCAGCAGCAATTCTGAACGTATCCCAGGTTTCATTATTAATTACCCATTTTCCATTGATTTTACTAAAAGCCATTTTTCTATGAAATCGACTCTCATTTGCCATTTGCATTGCTAAGTTAATGTCTGAAGCATATAGGACTCGTTTTATTGGATCCTCTGGTGTTGTATATGGAAGGTTTTCTTGAAATACTGGCGATGAAGCATTAGTAGCTGCAGATATTTGAAGTTGTCCAATTAAATGACTATAACAAAAGAATGGTACATCTTTCATGAAAATATCATCTTTATGGTTCCACAAAAATAGAGTTTGACTTCTTAATGCTGTAAAATCCCACACAACATCATATCTTTCAGCAACACCGATTAATAATCCTGTTTCAGGAAATATTACAGGTATGTCTCTAAACCCTCCGTCAGTTCCAATAATTTTGCATATGTTTTGTGAAATATCCTGAAGTGCAATATTTTTTATTTTTAACAAATATGGGCGTGATACGGCAGCATTGAGAAATCTAAAGTGATACTATTTTGGTTCAAGATACATTACAGGGAACGGCTTTCCAGACATCAAATTAATATCATCATATAGACTTACTAGATGTGCGTTTAATGGATCAATAAATAATTGAAAAGCAGAATTGAGTACTTTATCTTGTATAATAATATGTTTTTCTTCAATATCTTCTAAATTCCATGGTTCACCACATCCGCCATATTTTGTTTTTGAAGTTATTAAATAAAGACCGGCAAGACCAAGATAAGCATTTTTAGCTGTGATATGAATTGCATGATCATGATACCAAGCGGTTGTTGGACGATTATTTGGATATACATATTCTTTTGTCTCGCCATAGCAAGTCTCATCTTCAGCCCATCCATCATATGGCGCCAGATTTGCTGAACCATGAAGATGAACACTAAATGGTCTTCCTGTTCTATTTTCAATACAGGGACTGAAGGTTCCGGGAAATAAGCTACCTATTTTATTGGTGAATCTTACGATAGATTCATGTCCTGAAGAAACACGAATTGTTGGACCTGGTACTTTACTATTGTAAGTTAAAAAGTTTGTTGCTGTTTTAGTGATGCACGCAGGTACACTTTCATCAAAGATTCTTAATGTGGTATCAATAACGTCAATGGTATAAGAAAACATACAATGCCCATCCGAACGGCATTCTTTAGATAACGGTGATAGAATGAGTGGATTTTCGAAAACAGTCTGAAATGGTTGCAAGATATATGGTGTTCCTGGGTATTTATTGACAGAATAATTTTTGTTATTCGCTGTAGGACAAATAACACTCAAATTTCCATATGGAGATGACGGAACTTGTGTATGTCAAAGGTGAAGATACACCAGAAATATAAGTGATAATAACCAACACATTTAAACGTAAAGGCAAACGAAAAACATATGTTTATATTCTTTAAATGCTAGAAAAAAATAAATATATTAATTTATATTCAGCCGTAGACGAAAGTCTGAGCCACTTCCCTAGTCTTCTATCATGCTTTTCGTATGAAAATGCATTGGAGTCAAATGAATATTAGTTGCGAGCATGACTTAAATAATATTGTGGTTAAGTTTGTTCTTGATTACGACCTGCTCCAATGAAGAATTTATGTTATGAAATAGAATCAATTAACACCATAAATAAGTTAGTTGGTCGAAAACTTTATGGCTGAGTTATCTCTCTTTTTAAGCATTTGATGACTGCTGTTATAATTGTTTACTTCATCTGTTTTGTAGCAGTTGACGATACTATATTTTTGGAGAAGCTTCGAGTCATTTAAGAAAACAGTTTAATTATTCCAACCAGTAAAATATTTCGCAAATACAAAAAGAAGAGATAACCGAGCAAGGGGGAAACAACTGATTTATGATTTTGTGAGTTAAGGTGAGTTAAGGCGATCTACGTGATCCAAAGTGATCTAAGACGATTTAAGATGATTTAAGATGATTTAGGTTGATCCATGATGATTTAAGATGATTTAGGATGATTCATGATGATTTAAGATGATTTAGGATGATTCATGAAGATTTAATATGACTTAATGTAATTTATCTGATTTAAAGTGAGTTTGTTCTCAAAGTAATTCAAGTAAATTTCTTGCATATATAAACTTCTAGAGATACTTTGTGATTGTTGTTTTTCTCAGAAAAAGCCGCTTAAATGTATTATGCTTGTNGGCTGAAGATCATCATGTATGCAAATTATGAAAAAGGATCCGTGCCATTACTATTAGTTTCAGAGCGAAGAAAAGGAAAAAGTATCATGATAAATAGTGCCATTTTCCTGTTTCATTTATATTTTTTTTGTCATAAGTTAACTAAGACATGCATTTTTGTACTGAAAATTTGATCACTAACTTATCTTTTTTGCATTATTTACTCTTAAATTTTTTAGCTAAATCTGGTTTTGTGCCCAATAAAGAGATAATATTTTATTTCCAATTTTTTATAGACATTTTTATTATTTACAAGGTCAAGCCCAATGAAGATTGCTATGGTCTTCTTTAATTCCATGCAGAGGAAACGAAAATTAAAATGAAAAAAACAGTTGTAGAATTTTTCTTTTCACAAATAACTAGAGAAGTATATAAAGAAAACAAGTGCTAAAGTTTATCAGCGCAACCCCTTTCCAGCTGAAATATGGAACTCACGCATGTACTTTCGAGTTGTTATCCTAATGCATTATTTCTAAACTGAAAAATAGTTTTCTTTTCGGATAATTATGAATGCATTAGAAAATTGTATAGGATCTGAATTGTGTACGGTTGCTGAGGTCTGGAATAATGGCCTGTCTGTAATGGGATGGGAGAAGGAGAGTCGGAAAACCTTGGCTTTAAAACTTACACTGACTATTTTCTTCGAAAATATACGTGAGTTCGACAATAAAATAAACGTTGCAGGGAAGGTATCGATTAATGTGTTATATGGGTGATATTTTTGAAAATAGGTGTATGAAAAAAAGCTTCAAAACCAAAAATAAAAACTTTTAAAACGGAGTAAGATACAACAAGAGTGTTCCGTTTCCTGCACTGTAATGAATGATACTATTTTTGACGACAATGCGTAATATTTTGTTTGTTTGTGATAAAAGAATAAATAACAAGACTTCAGTTTTGTCTCGTTTGCAAGCAAAGTCAAGTTCAACTTTGAATCCATGAATCAATAGTCATATACACGATAATTCAGAAATTAAGTTTTAAAAGGCAAAAGAAATATTTAATAAGTTAAACGAGAGACGATAAACAAACTCCAGACCTTGTCTGTCACGGTTCGTGGGGAGGAAAGGGAGGTAGACCCAAATTTCTACCCCTACTGAGTTCAACATTCGTTTCAGATCTTATTTGACAAAATTTATTCTTCCATGAGGAAGCTTCAAGCTTTTAAGAAAGTCCGTGAGAAGATCGAGTACCGTGGTAGATATCGAAGTACTGGATAAAATCTTGATTTTTGTTTTTATGTTCTCATTTTTTTTCAGCATCATCTGAAACCTTTAAATCAAAAATTTTAGAGCATTTGGTTGAGCTATTGAAAAGTTAGCTCGATTGCACCTGTCAAAGGGGGCAGGGGGGGAAGAGTTCTGATTGAGGAAAACCATAAAAAGTCCTGCATAGAAAGTTAAGATTCTTTTAGCTGACAATAATTTAATGAAATTTTTCGTGTAATATACCAAAAGATACAGCTTCGAACGCTGAACAAAATCATCTTTTAATATGTTAGGTTTCCATGGACTGATCGAGACTTATCTATGAAATACTATCTGACTCACTATTTTCGAGTGGAAAAATGATTCGGTTTCTGTACAATATATTACACTGTATCAGCTCCCATTTAGTCATTTTAAGAGATCCCACGTTGAATTTTTTACATGTTGTACAACTCTTTTTCCTCTGCAAAACGGTTATAAAAAAATTAAAAAATTTCGAACGAAGGTCAAAAATGGCTTACAAGGTTGATCAACTAGACAATGTCTATGAGGAAAAATTATTATAAATATTTTTCTGGAAGAAAAACAAAAGTTTAAGAAGACTATGACGTATCTAAAGTATTTTTTACACAATTACAATATATTTCAATGGACATATAGTCTCTATAAACTGTTGAATTGTCATTTATTTTAATTTATGGAGGTAAAATGGGTTAGCGTTAGCTAATCTTATATAAGCATCATGTTATGCAAAAGAGCTGAAAACACTTTACAAGCCGATTAACATTCATTTATACTTTCCTGGAAGTTTAAGTATTATTCAAATAGTTGTACACTTACTTCATACAAGACGCAGGATTGTTGGCCATGTTTAAGGAAAACCTTATCCGTGTTTCTCCTCTTTGGTACGTTGAACTCATTCTGCTTGAAGTGAAGGGACATTATTCAGAAAATCCGTGTCCATTGGTATGTTCATACAGGGATAATTTGGTAAACCCATACCCATTTACTTAAAATGACTAAGACCTAATCCGGTAAACCTGGTTCTGTTTTATATTTTATTTGCTTCTCCTTAATGTTAGAGCGGCGGTTGCAGCTGGGGAATTCATCAAAGATATGATGCAAGTGCCACTTCAGCATTCATACTAAAGCTTTCTAGCATTTCGATCTCTTGTGGAGCAATTTTAATATCTTGAAAATCTTGGTCTAATGTTTCAAATTCTGAGTCAATTTCCTCGTTCTCAGTATCATTGCTAAATAGTATTTTTGATGGATTTCTCTTCGATGACGATTTTACTACTTGACAAATTTTGAGTGGCAATCCCCTGTTGTTAGCGTTTTAGTTGACAGAAAAATGAGCAAACTTGATTTTCATTTTAAACTTCGACAATCGAAAAGTATAACTTGGCGTTTTCTTTCACGGTCTCCACATTTAACACAAACTGTTTGGGTTTCCCATGTTTCACACTGGGAACGCCTTCATGAAAATTTTTTTGGAGGTACCCACGCTGTTTGTCTGAAAAATGTGTGTTCGGTTTACGTATGAGCAAAGCCCAAACTTGAGGTAGAGAATTCGTTTCAGGTGTGGGTGTCTTTGCATAATGAGGGCATCCACACAAACACCCAAACCCACACCCGCACCTCACACTCACACCCCACACCCAGACCTCACACTCATACCCACACCTAAACCTCACACCCACCGATGTCTGTTTTGTTCTAAATTGACAACACCTTCTTGATGTTTAAATTGTTGCAGAACAAATCGTTTTAAAATATTTAAGACACTTTTAATGGAATTTGACAAGACATCCACCGCCGACGGCTATTATGATCGAACCAAGACTATTTGTAGACAAATTGGGGCTGTAAGTTTTTGCAAAAAAGGTTTATAGTCATATGGTCTCTTTTGGCAATTTAGATGGACTGGCTTTTAGCACTGATAAGACTTGCACCCATTACTTATCTCAACCCAGTTATTCATAAGACACACCAAAAAGCCAAATTATATCTTCATCGCACATCTTTAGATATTCAAAATATGATTCCGATTGACGTCATTGCAAATGGCAATTGTCTCTATAACTCTATCAAATGTTTCACTGAGGATGCAATTTTAACATCTTGCGAAATGAGAGGTAGGTACTTTCAACTTTACTATTCAGTTATCTTAATATAATCTTTTTAGTTTAAACCAGAGATGTGCGGAGCATTCATTTTTCATGCCCCGCGGGACTCGCTTCGTAAAATTCGCAAACCCGTCATGCCCGAACGCCGTGGATATTATTTATGAGAATCCGAAGAAATTTTGTATTTACCAGATGCTTTATTTTTAATAATACATTCCTTTTATAAATAATCACTTTTTACAAAAAGAAACTTAAGTGGAATCTATGTATGGGTCTTCAAATAAGCTGCAGCCGATCGAATAAGTATCATATCATTAACTGTAGATGGATTGATATTGATTTTTCTCTGTAATACGACAATACCGGCTGAACTGAATGCGCGTTCTACCGCAGCTAAAGAGGCAGGAATGAAAAAAATTTGTTTTGCTAATCGTGGTATATTGGGTAGTACATGTTCTTGTTCTTTCCAGAACAACAATGTATTGTCAATATCATCATTTAAACATTTACAATTAGTTAAATTCAGTTGTAAATAGATTTCTAATTCATGACGAGCACGTTTTGCAATTGTCATATTACTACTTGTTTCACCTAAATCTGTGTCATCGTGAAATTGTGTTGTTTAGGACTTCAACTTTTTGCGAGGTGATAGTGCTGAACTAATAGTTGCCGGAGATAATACTTCTTCATTATTATCAATCTGTGCCATTTCCATAAGTTTAGCTACTCTAGCTCGCACTAGACAATATGCACGTGCACGTTCAACATAAGTAGCGTGTTTAAGCATTCTTGTATGTGGATTGAGTATTGCAGCGATCCAATGTAGATCGTGCAAAGAGAACATTGCTTTTAATAATTGTCGTGCATGTCTTTTAAAAAAGACAACACCTGCAAAAAAAATAGATTTTTACTCACTTGTTTTTTAAAGAATGATTTATCTTGGGCTGCTTTATCAGCTACTTCATCCTTCGTCACTACCAGACTTTCGAGAAGATACCAGTAAGATGTAACTACTAGATGGAGAGATTGTGTATTAGTCGCTTGTAAACGTTCGATCACCTCTTTCCATGGTAAGAATAAACCAATAATAGTAGCTACAGTTGATACATCAACTGTAGGAAGAGTGTGAAGGGCACCCTTCTCACTTGCAATACTTGTTAAAGTGCGTGTCGATCGAACATGGATATGAAGTTCATCTGGAGTGGTAATGGCGCTAAAGCATTAGTTTACTATATAACTGATTATGTACCACAGTCTACTCTGACTTCCACGATATGTTTGCACTGACACAACAAGGTATCAAGTCTATTGAGCAGGAGCGAACTTCTAGTACCACAGATAATATTGTTGACAAATCGCGTAAACTAGAGTTACGCTGCTTTAATATGATTGCTTCACAACAAGAAGTTTCAGGTGTTCAAGTTGCATCATATCTAATAAACTATGGTGACCACTACACTACACATACATTGAAAACTTTTTTCTCATTTCAATCGAAAATTATCTTTAAAGAGAGCTAAATAAGGCACGAATTAACGAAGAAAAATTAGCCGAAGAGAAAATTTATGGTAAAACCTTTTAAAATAATTGTATAGATTTTTAGTGTGGCTTTCTAGAGATTTCATCGCCTTTCTACGATGAACAAGGAGAGGATAAAAATGAAATTGAAGAACAATTTTTATTACAACCATCAAACTCCAACAACGGGGATCCGTATGTCTTAGTCAATACTCGTCTTGACTATCAGCACCGATCAAAGGATCTGAGTGCATTATGCTTATATGACTTTATAAGCCATTTTCACAAGAAGGTTATCTACAAATCGGATCGTCATTTGCTAAAGAATGTAACCAATTCTCAAGGCCAACAATGATCTGAGCAAGGAATGAAAATGAATGAACGTCGTACATTTGACAGCGTACATCCATAATCAACATCTCATCTCATAATTAAACGTTCTATTCCAGTAGTACAAGTGCTGATAGGTCCTCAAATACCGCGCCGCGAACGAGAAGAAACGCATGAACGGTATTGTCGTGCATTATTAACATTATTCGTTCCATGGAGATCAGTTCAGGGCCTTTGTGCAGTGAATGAGACATGGTCAAAAGCATTGGAAGCTCGAAGATTATTGATCTCTTCCAACTCGCTTAAGATTATAGAAAATATAGAACTTTTGCACGAATGCAAACACGATCGATATGAGCACCTTCATCAAGTTCTTTTAAAGGTCCAAAATGAAAACAGCATCGACCCTATTTTGATGCCTAACTACTAAAAAGGTGATGCAAATGCAGACGAGAATGATCCGGAACAACTTTTGCAAATATCCTCCTCCGTAAATGAGACCACCACAAACGCTTACTCTGCATTGATTGTTACTCACGAACAACGCTATGTTAATGATGCATTACAAGCAATTGATAATACAGATAGATTTGCACTACTCAATGGTGAGTTAATTACTGCCATATTTCGAAAATATTTTGTTTGATTTAGGCCATACACGTTCTCCGAGTGAAAATGATTATGGTGCCATACACCATGTCCACATCTTTGTCGTAGCTCGCGAGCATCATAGGACCATGATTAAAGAATGGAAGCGTGATATTGAAGCCCGACAAGATGAATCAAGAAACTATCTAATTTCAGGCGAAGATACTCTGGAAGTACGAGATGATGAAACACAGACTGAAGTCGTAGGTGCTGAAATTCCAACAAGCCCAATTAAAACGAAAGTTGCAACAGTCCCGCCTGTGACTGCAACTCATGCGACTTTATTTCCCACAAAACAGGATATCGCCAAACAATTTACACTAAATATACAGCAAAAATATGCTTTTATGATTGTTACTAGTCACTTAGATGGTGAACATTATGCTTATACCGGTATGTTATCTCGATTTTGTTGTTGTAAGATTTAGTTAGTCTTGATATTGAGGTACTATCGATAATCGGTTATTGATGCGTATACCTGACTATGGTGGCACTGGAAAATTTCAGTTGATTCGTGCAATCACCAAGTATTTCCAACTAACAAAACGGGTCAAGATATTGCGTAAACTGGCGCCAACGTCTATAGCAGCAGTTGAGATTGATGGATTAAATATCCATTCATTTCTAGGTGAAAGCCGCAAAAATGGTAAAAAGAAACAAACCCGTACATTTAGACCTGGTGATATGAAATTAGAAAATGAATGGCGTCATGTGAAGTACTTAATAATCGATGAGATGAGCATGGTAGGGCTTAGTTTCTTAGCTTGTCTAAATCGTATAGTGAAAACAGCCAAGCACGTACATTCTGAGATACCTTGTGGTGGTGTCAATGTCATTTTCTTCGGCGACTACCTTCAATATTCTCCTGTTTTGGACAAACCTCTCTACTGTAGCTGCGCACCGACACAGCAAGTTACAGAACATCAGATAGATATGTTGTGTGCACAGAAGCTAATGTTCGAAATAAACTGCGCTGTTGAATTAACTCAGTAAATGCGAACCGAAGACATAAGATACTTGGAGCTTTTAAATAGATTAAGACATGGGCAATCGACAATAGAAGATTATCAACTTCTGTGTACGAGAGTCATAGGAAATCCAAAACTCCAAGTATCTCTACAACAAAAGCCATGGAACGAAGTATGCACACTCATTTTCTCTGTGTATCACATTACTTTTCTTTTAATAGACTCCAATACTGGTTTTTCGGAATACGCTACGCACCCAAATTAACAATAGGGCTGTCTTAAACAAAACAATGGAAATGGTACTTACCCCAATTGTATGTATTGCTCAAGGTTATATTCAAGGAAAACCTGTGGATGATCTACGAGTACGTAAGGCGATACTTGAATTACCTGACAATAAAACCGAACATCTTCCAGGCTATTTACCTCTCGTACCAGGAATGCCAGTTTTACTCACAGAAAATGTCGCTACCGAGCTCGGACTCTCTAAAGGTACACGAGGAATCTTTCATCAACTTGTATACGATAAACCACCAGAAGGTGATCGATACCACGATAAGAATTTTCCATCAAATACCAAGTTTATAACGCAACCAAAGTACGCTTTAGTAGAATTTTCCGGTTGCAAACTTGATGGCAAACTTGCTAAACTGCAGTCCAAAATAGTTCCTATAGCTGTTAGTAAACAAATATTCTTGTTTTACGCCAAGGAACTTCTTCCAGACAATGTAGCAAAAGCGGCCAAAATAAACAAGAAAACAACAAAACTCACGGTCAAACGTAAAGCACTTCCGCTTATACCGGCATATAGCATGACAACACGTAAAAGCCAAGGTCAAACACTCGGTAAAATTATTGTCGATTTGGTCATGCTTCCTGGCCCACTCGAAGTAACATCGCCTTATGTGTCATTATCTCGTGTAAAGAGACTTGAGGATTTACTTATCATACGTCCATTTGACTTTGCAACACTCCAAATTAAACCATCAATGGCCCAAATAGAAGTATTTAAAAGATTAGATAGAATAGCACAAAATACTCGCAGACGCTTTCAATTCATTGTTTAAAATAACAACATTTTAAGAATGCCGTGATGTTCAGAGAAACCATCTAACTCATCAAAAAACTCCATATTGCACGTTCGAAATCTGTTCGTTTTACTATTCTATCGCATAGATCATTTGTAAAACTTGTACGAAACTGTATTTCAAATAAAAGCCATAAAGATAAAAAGAAAATGAAAAGAACTTGAAGTATATAAACGAACTGTATCGATAGAAAGCCACTATCGTGATTGCATTTACCCAGCATCCCATGCAGCATTTCACAGTTATACACTACAACAAAAGCCACATTTGACACGCATCATATCAAACAACTTTCTTAAGTAAGGTTTTCAGAAAAGGCCAGTAATCACAATATAGTTTTCTTACCAACATCGCCGCTAACACTCGCAGTGCAATTTCATGGGATCTCATCGTGACAAACTACATCGAGAACTAAAGGCAACCGAACGACCCTCATTTCATTACATAAACTTCTATAAACAACTACGACAGCAGCATTAGCTGCCGCACACCATTAAAACTTCCAGTACATGCAACAGAATACTGCCTCAATAGGTTTTCAAACCATCCTCAAATCTAAACTTTCAGTTTCAAACACATACAAGGAGCGTATGGGTGCAGGATCAGTGTGGGCCTCGCTGTGGGCGTGCATAAGAACACCTTTCATTTAATTCCCAGTCCAAACACACACCCACACCCCAACCCATCCAAACGTACCGAACGTCCACACCCACACTGATCCTGCACCCATACGCTCCTTGTATGTGTTTGAAACTGAAAGTTTAGATTTGAGGATGGTTTGAAAACCTATTGAGGCAGTATTCTGTTGCATGTACTGGAAGTTTTAATGGTGTGCGGCAGCTAATGCTGCTGTCGTAGTTGTTTATAGAAGTTTATGTAATGAANTGACGAAGAATATTACTAACATCGTTGCTAAATGTTTTTCGCTTTTTCTCAATTGTTATTTTCGGAAAAGCGCATCCAAAACTGCTCTGTTATGGCTCGTCCAATTTCATAAATTTTCTTTTGTTTGAAAGAGCACATCAAGACGCAGGGCATGACGTTGTCCTTTTTTTAAAAAGTCCATTTTTAAGTTTAAAAAAGTTATCACAAGTTAAAGTACTCCAAAAATAGTCAAAAAATTGCAAAAAAAATAGGCAGCGACAGTCTATGGACCTAAAAAGGAACTTTTTTAAAAAAAGGACAACGTCATGCCCTACGTCTTGATGTACTCTTTCAGACAAAAAAATTTATGAAATTGGACGAGCCATAACAGAGCAGTTTTGGATGCGCTTTTCCGAAAATAACAATTGAGAAAAAGCGAAAAACATTTTTGGAATTTTCAAAAAACAGCTGGTTTTTTGAAAAGAGGTTTCCAGAAATCTTGAAAATTTTTAGGAAAAAAAGAAGTACGAAGGAAAAATTTTTAGCCTTTTAGAAAGAGCAGACTATGGGCTATCTCCCCATGCCTTTATCTCAATTTTGGTCATCCGGACGAAAATGGACTTTTTTTGAGGGGGGGAGGGGGTCTTAATGAAATTTTTCGTGTAATATACCAAAAGATACAGCTTCGAACGCTGAACAAAATCATCTTTTAATATGTTAGGTTTTCATGGACTAATCGAGAGTTATCTATGAAATACTGTCTGACTCACTATTTTCGAGTGGCAAAATGAGTCGATTTTTGAGCAATATATTACACTGTATCAGCTCCCATTTAGTCATTTTAAGAGATCTCACGCTGAATCTTTTACATGTTGTACAACTTTGTCCCTCTACAAGACGGTTATGAAAAAATTAATAAATTTCGAATGATGTCCAAAATGGCTTACAAGGTTGATCAACTAGACAGTGTCTATGAGGAAAAATTATTATGAATATTTTTCTGGAAAAAAAAAACAAAAGTTTAAGAAGACTATGATGTATCTAAAGTATTTTTTACACAAGTACAATATATTTCAATGAGCATATAGTCTCTATAAACTGTTGAATTGTCATTTATGTTAATTTATGAAGGTAAAATGGGTTAGCGTTAGCTAATCTTATATAAGCATCATGTTATGCAAAAGAGCTCAAAACACTTTACAAGCCGATTAACGTTCATTTATACTTTCCTGGAAGTTTAAGTATTATTCAAATAGTTGTACACTTACTTCATACAAGACGCAGGATTGTTGGCCTTGTTTAAGGAAAACCTTATCCGTGTTTCTCCTCTTTGGTACGTTGAGCCCATTCTGCGTGAAGAGGAGGGACATTATTCGGAAAATCCGTGTCCATTGGTATGTTCGTACAGGAATAATTTGGTAAACCCATACCCATTTACTTAAAATGACTTAGACCTAATCCGGTAAACCTGGTTCTGTTTTATATTTTATTTGCTTCTCCTTAATGTAAGAGGGGCGGTTGCAGCAGGGGAATTCATCAAAGATATGATGCAAGTGCCACTTCAGCATTCATACTAAAGCTTTCTAGCATTGCGATCTCTTATGGAGCAATTTTAATACCTTGAAAATCTTGGTCTAATGTTTCAAATTTTGAGTCAATTTCCTCGTTCTCAGTATCATTACTAAATAGTATTTTTGATGAATTTCTCTTCGATGACGATTTTACTACTTGACAAATTTTGAGTGGCAATCCCCTATCGTTAGCGTTTTAGTTGACAGAAAAATGAGCAAACTTGATTTTCATTTTAAACTTCGATAANGACCGTTAAGACCCAATGTCCCTTCCAAGGGACATTTTATACCTCCGTAAGAAAAAAAATTTTTTTCTTTTTCACTATAAATAATTCTTATTGGGGTCTTAGAACTTCTAGTTGAGTGGTTAGTTTTTTCAATTTGTGGCGATAAGGCCTTTCGGCTTTTAAGGGTTAAGAGTGTACTTATAAATATAAAATTCTAAATATTTACTAGCTTAATATTCTAGCATAATTTCATTGTATTGCTCTCTCAAGTTTTTCATTTGACAACAAATATCGATTGCACATTATTTTTGTCACAATGTTATTTGTCATTGGTACTTAGTACATCTTTTATCCAGTTCATAAAAATTGTACATATATTGCAAAAAGAGTTTTGATGTTTTCTCTAAGTGTTTTTTTTTTCAAATCAATTTTTGATTTCGTTGAAAGTTTTATCAATTTGATTGAGTTCATTAGAACGAAATGATGTGAACTATTTTTCTCTTTGCATTCGCTTTAAATTTTCTACTACATATTATATTTCATAAATTTGTAATCGTGTTCATTTGAATTCTTCTGCCGAATTGTCCCAGAGAATAGTGGAGCATTCGCCTAACTTGTTTATAGAAAATGTTCTCCGAACTCGTTTGTTGATTGTAATGACATCATGCCCCTAGTGATTCGCTCATAATGTATTAATTTAGTGTAAACTTCGTTACCATATGAGAACTATGATGTGATACTTGTGAGAATCAGCTACCACTTGCAGCGTAACCGCTACTTCACTACAATCCTCATTTCTCTAATGAACTACTCACGTCTACACCTATACTTTAGGTAATATCCTGACGAAGTATTCCTCGCTTCCCAATGGCCATTCGATAGGCATTTTGACGCGTGGATTTTAATTTCTTATGAGCATTAAAATTCTCAGTCGAGTTCTTGGATTTCCATTTTCAGATCGACTGGATGGGTGTAAAGAAAACATCTACACCCATACTCCACATCCGCGTTATTTAGTTGGTTTTCATCAGAAATGTCGACTGGTGTAGAATTTCGAGTAAATATATGCGTTTCAGTCAACAAAAATTTCTATTCGATCATTTAAACACATACATTTCGATACTCAGCATAGGGCTATTTTGATTATTTCAAAAAGAAATGGCATATCCTTTCACTTCTTTTTCGTGAGTTTCTTAGCATGATTTGGTAAATCTCGTCCAAATATATCGATTGGTGTGCAATCCAAAGTGGGCTGCCACCATTAGAGTAGAGCACTAACGTGAATGATATTCGTCGTGAGAGATCATTAATGGTATGCAATATGAATCATATCCTTATATAAGAAAAAGAAAGGAATAATCTTTTCTCATATGTTCATAAACATCATTCAATAGAGAACTGAAACAGCTTAATTTTACATATAGATCGGCTGAATATATGAACAAATGTATCCAATATTTTCCATGAAAATACTCAATAATCTAATCTTTTTGAGAAAATAAAACATGAATGAATCTTGGTTAGTTAAGACACTTAGTATACAATACAGGATTTCTTAAAAGGTCTGATTTTATCCTTTAAAGACTTCTGACAGTCAAAAGAACACAACAGGTTTTTCTTCAAGCTTTAAGATAATTGAAAAAGGAAGCAAAAAGTTTAGCCACCTCTCTCTTTGCTCATCTGCCAGACAATTGTGTATACAGCGAATTATAGATAGCAAATGATGTAAATAATTATGCGATCAATCGACAGGGTTCTTTAGAAACATGTTGATGCGTGCTGATAGAGTCTTCGTAGTGATGTGTGTTACTATGGCTGCTTTTCGCATTAGCCCTACTTTGATCAGCTGCTTGATAGAGACGTTAGTTTTTCGATTCACATGGACAACAAAAAAAAATCCCTGATTCCAGTAAAACGTACACATCTTTCAAGAAACGGCGATTCACGCTAAATCGTAGAAACGATTTTTTGTTTTTTATGAGATTCCAATGAAATCCGACCACCATCTAGTTATAAATGTTTTCGAAAGTGAAATTAAAAGACATGATTAGCTATGATCTGTTAAGCATTATCCTACTTATGGTACTTAAACGAAAACAATCGCACATTTTCCTTCATAGAAAAGTTACTATATGTAATATTTACCTAATAGCTTCTATCATTTTATCGATATCATATTATGTTAGTGAACTAAAACGAATAAGTGCCTGTTTGGAAGAAATACTGCTGTTAGACATACGATATTTCAAAGCTAAATAATATTTTACGTACATGTTGCTTAATTTGTAGAAATGATCGGATGCAGAATCAACAGAATTTCTAGACATTTTCCTACTTTTTTTTCGGAGAAAATAGAAGTAAAATATAAGAATGAATCGATATATAAGACGAATATAACCCTGGACACTCTGTACATTTTATCTCAACTACGTTCACCACTTTTAATCAAAAACTAATCTCCTTAGCAGATTTCGAAAACAATATTATGCTATTTGAAATGTCGATATGAATCAGCTTTATGTAATATCATGTACGATAAAAAGCATTCATTACTGGGTTTCTAAAGGATGATCCGAGCAAAAATTATCATAGACGTAGAATTTCTGAAGACTTCCTTCTACGAGATATAGAGGATTAGGGTTAAAAATGATCTGAAGATCTTCCCTCTCTCTGCAAACAGCTATAATTCATTTCTTTTCTTTGAAAAATATTATTTGCTTCGCTTAGAAGAAGCAAAACACTGAAATTAAGGAAAACAAATGTACACTGAGATTTGATCATAGTTTTAACACAAAAAACTTCAGCTGAACTAGTCGAAGCATCCGGGAGGAAAAGAAGGGAAAACTTCAATTATTCTATTGAAAAATTGACATTGAGGAGAACATGAAACAATGTACATTTATCGCTAAATTGACTTCTTCTCGAATTCTTTAACGTTTACAGATAATTTTTCGATCTCAAAATGTATTCAGTAGATAGATATTACTTCAGACTTTAGAATGACTAGAAAAATTTTGGATTACGAAAAATAGCAGTGCCGTTACTCAAACTCACATGTGAACTCTGCAGCTATTGAATTAACAGCTTCTATGAGACGCGATTAGGTCTACGACAGTTCAAACAGTTGTTTTAGATAGTTACAAGGATGAAATTGGCTCGGCTGCAACAAAAATAAAGTTTATCATTACCTATTTTCTTCTCATTGGTGTTTTTAATACAAGTTTTTTCTTTCTTTCTCTTTATTATCCATCTTGTTGAAAATAAAACCAATGTCAAGGTTGTGATAGAATTAGAAAGAAAAAAAAACAATCATTCATACATAGATAATACAGAGACAATATGGCGTTGAAATAATGCAAAAAAAAAGGAAAGAAACAAAAGAATTCGAATTAACGGCGATGTTTTGGTACATCAAATGAAAATCTTGGCTCTTCTTTTGTTAATTGAAGATAGTCTCTTGATGATGCTTCACGGCGTGTCCAATGCAAAACAATTTCTTGATCGGATGGACATGATTTAACAAATGCCTCTAGTTCATAAGCAGTACCTATATTTAAACAAATGAATAGAATCTTATTTAAGTAAATTAAACATACCAAGATAACCCCATAGAGCTGTAAATTCTACTGGAATAGATAAATTTAATATAAATTCAGCAGCAACACGAATATGTTGTAATTTTGGCCATAATGAACAATCAAGACCTGTTATTTGATCTCCTGATATATATTTTGTACCACGTGTTCGAAAAAAATTATCAATTTTTTCTAATTCATACATTAGTGTTTGTGGATTATTATGAACATCTTTAATTAAATATGTGAAACGTTTAAATACATTTGATTGTACTTTGAATGCATCAGGATCATGTAATGATAATTTATAATTTGGATAACATGAATCAAGATAGTCTTCAATATCATCAACATCACTTAAAACCATATCACCATGAACAAGCGTTGGTAATTTTTTTGATATTTCTTTAAATTCTTTTGGTGGATTTTTACAATTTATTGTTATAACATCAAAACTAAAATCATTATCAGCTTCACGTTTTATTAATAATTTAAGAAAGACATCTTGACAAAATGGACATGCACCTTTTGATCGACCATCTGTACCAGCTATAAATTAGAAAATATCACATGATTTTTGTTTTTTTCCGAGTTTCATTTTTTATTTTACCTTTAATAAATAAATGAAGCTTTTGGTCATCATCATCATTTAATAGAGTACGCTACAAGAGGAGAAAAATTTAAGATTAATAGCTATCCGAGATTGAACTACTCACAGGATCAAAATGTTCGTCTTCAACTTCATCGACCATCTCTTTTTCTATTTTACTATTATACTTGTTTATCTTACTAATATATATATATGCTATTTTTCTCTTTAGTTGGTATGCGTAAGAATGCGTATATGTGTTTGATACAGGTAGAAAAATTAAAGTCACATGGTGATAAAAAAAGCTGGATGATGTCGACAAACGACCGTCTTTCTTTTTTTCTCTGTCTTTTGTTCGATACTAAAAGACTCTCTTGATTGGCGTGTTTATGCTCGTGTATCCTATGCAAGATTCGAGAAAAAAAGGAAAAAAATAGGTGACATGTGAATGCTTTTTTTTTCTTATTTTGTTTTTTTTTTATTTGTCTATCTAACTAACACTAGATGAGTTTTCAATGAAGGAAAGAAAGAAAGAAAGAATATGTCTGTTCAACTTCAAACATGTGAATCGATTTACCTTTCAGAATAAAAGATTACGATCGAAAGAATGTGTTGTTCCAAAATAAGGACAACGACATTATTTTTATTTCAATACATATGTATATATTTAGTTGATATCTACTCACGGATGACGATGCTTGACTATACATTACGAGTAATATGATCAGCAATAAGACAAGTTTGAATATTTGTGTGATGTGAGAAAAAATTAATCGTAAGGCAAGCTAGTGGAAAAAAAGGAACAAGAATATTGTGTGGGCATGTAGAAATGACAGAGAGAGAGAGAGAGAGAGAGAGAAAAGGAAAAGAAAAACCAACAGGGCCCAAGGTACTGATGTCATTACTTATATATATAACAGAATCTATTTTTCTTATGAATCGAAAAAAAAATACAAAATAAAACATGATTATGCATACGATTATAGATATAAAACGACATATGATTACGATATATAGTCAATGTTTTGATGAAAAAATACAAAATGAATATGACACATACCGATATAGGACGATATTGATTTGAATGAAGAATTGGTCTTGGTAGTAGAATAACTTGCATGTTGTTTTTATTTCTTTTATTGATCAGTACAATTATAAAGTGAGAGCTTTTCGTTTTACTTCTCTATGTCTATCTATGCGTACACAAAATTAGATCTACACATACATGTGAACGAGTGCGTCGCGTCCATTGAACATAATGTCCTCATTCTGTTCTTTTTTTTGGCTATGCTATTTACACACGACTTCTCTCGTTTTTTTCTCTCTCTCTTGTATTGGAAGTGATTAGAACTCTCTTTTTCTATCTCTTTTTGCCCTCTGGCGATCATTTATTTGTAGGTGCTTCTTTCTTTCTCGTTCTGACCATCACTTATCTTGTCGATATATGTACACTATGATAATGATTGTACGGGGAGTTTATGTTCAATAGCTTCTTTTTTTTTTTTTTTTGAAAAGAAATACCTACAATAACGAATACTTAATTTCATAGTACGAAAGGATTTAATTTAGCCTTTATAGACTATCTTACTACATAAGAATTTGTTTATCTTCGTAATTAAATATCATAACAAGAACACATCATGTGAAAGTTTGACTGAATAATATACCTTGTATATATGTATACATTTGAACAATGAATGAACAAACGAATTTATCTGACCACTTGGGCATGTTCATACACAAGAATAGATAATTCAACCTGTCGATTTTATCGCTTAATTTGAGTTGAATGTATACTCGATTCATTCGAACAACTTGTCACTATTATTGATTAAAAAAAAAAAATTTTTATTCGTATCGATTTATAGATGAAAAAAATGAAAAAAAAAAACCTTCATGTTAACATGATAATTAAAATGTTATAATATTTCAATGACAATATTCTTTGTTATTGAATGTAAAACAAACGATTTATTTGGTTGGAATGAAGTATAAGTACTTTGAGATTTTTTTATGTTTATGAATTTAGCTGCAGCATTGAATTAAACGGATGTATATACTTGAGTGCTATTGATTACAACCATACCATAAAATATATTGAATAATGTTTCTCATATTGATCTACTAACGTTTTTATTTTACAGAATGATCTATTTTTAATCTTCCATAGTATTGTTCTATAGTAGATTCATTTCTTATTAATTCTTCACGATGTATAGCTTCTAGACTGTATATATTACAAAAATGACTCAATCGCTTTAGATTCTTGAGTAGTAAATTTTCATGATTCAGCGGTAAAAAAAAAAGTGCACGTGACTCAAGGAAAACTATGATTTAGTAATTTTAACCAGAAACATAAACACATTGAGTTGGGATTGATACGGTTTTTACATTTATTCGTGTTCTATCGGGTAAGATCATGTATAGTTGTTGTCATATTCCTGTGAACATCCTTTCACAACTCGTCACATTAATTATCTTCAATCTAGAACACATTGTGAATGTAAAATAATTTACTCAAAGAATAGATAAGAAATGAATTATAGTATTTGACCTAGAACATAGTGATGTTGATCAAAAAAAAAAACAGACAAATTTCTCTATGAATGTTCACATTTACTACATAATGTTCTTTTTTATTTCTTAGATATTAACATTTCACAATGAATACGACACTGTCATCACATACAAACATTGTTAAAATTTCGAGGTCATTTATGGTTACAATACAAAAACTATCTGATAACCGACCACCAAGAAAGCTGTAACAATAATAAATTTTTGTTTGAATAAGATAAAATAAAATTTTATCAGATCTGTTTATTATATTCTATTTGCAAAAGAAGACTACGTTCTGAAGGACTCTGTTTTGAACTATATAAGTGGCGTTATTTGAACTCTTTTCGATAATAGCACTGAGAGAAAAACAGTGGAAAGTTTGAATGAGAAATCTTATGAAATTTTTTGAAGAGATTCTAAAGCCTTTAAGTTTACTGTTTTGACTTTGAGAAGCCTACATTCACTATTCATCATATTTAGTATAATATGAAATTGAATTCATGTCAATTTTATATCTCGTGAAAAAAATTAAATAGATTTGAGAACCTATAGTAATTTTATTCTATGATATTTCAGCGTTTACAACTCAAACGTCATCGTCAGACTCTTAATACTAATCATTAAATGTATATGTGATTATTTATTTATTTATTTATTCACTTTAAAATCAAATATACAATTTTTGTATTAAAATTACATGTCTTATAGCATTACTTATAATACGATTATATAATTACTAAATTGAATAAGATCAAAAAATAAACATCAACGCTAAAATCTTTCAGTAAAAATAAATTTTATTAGAAACAAAAGAAAAATTTTATTTGTAGATCTTGTTTTTCAATTCATCTTTGATGATAATGTTTGAGTTATAAACGTCGAAAATCACAGAATAAAATCATTCTAGATTCTCAAAATAAATAAATGATTCATCTTACAATCTTTAGCTGCAATTTCTCTTAATCAAGTTTTCCTTTTTAAAGTTATGAAAAAATTTAAAAAAAAAAAACAATTCGATGATTTTAAACGTATAAATGTTCTCTTTAATAAATCCTTTATTAATTATAAATCATCCATCATCATCCATTACTTGACGTGCCAACGTGCGCTTTTCTTTCCTTTTCAGCATGATTCTATATACAGAATAGTTTTTTGGTATATGTTTATTAATTTTGAAGAAAAAGGAGATCTTGCCTGCAGGAAAAATGTCCCAAAGAAGAAGAATGATTACAATAAAAAATAAGAATCAAGCCAAAGATAAAATGCTATTAACGCAAACCATACGACATTAAAATGTGAAACACGACGTAGTTGCTGTTGCTAATCACAGGGAGATTGTTTTATTCTATCTATTTTGGAATATCGATGAGAAGGAGAGGGGCGAACTCAAATTTTTATCTCTATACTTCAGCATTTCTTTTAAATCGTATATCAAAAAATTAATGCTATTTAACAACAATATGCTTATGTTATATACATAAGTAATTCTGAATGACTTATTTGAACTATTCGTTTATATGGAAGCAAAGATATGAAGTTTATCGTGAATGATTGAACTTGTCTAAACAATAAAAAGTTTTCTCTCTGCGAATATTTGCTTTTATTAAAACAAAAATAAGAATTTCCTTATGTTTGATTGCACTCATGTCATTCATCAACAATACTATTATCGTTTTTCAACTGTTACAAATTGAAAATAATCCAGTTTGACGTGGAAATTTTATCTATGCAAAATTTTAAGTCAAAAATCAGTTTTTCCATTATTCTTGAAGTTGGTAGGGCATAGTTTTGATCTAAAGCAATACCACAAAAATGCAGCATATCAGTAACAATATGTTAACAGCGCACGCTCTTCTTCGGCTATCCATAACTCATTACAGTCTACATAATGTACAGTACTCCGACCCCAAAAGCGATTTATCAATTAGGGAGCTTCTCTTATTACTACTAGATCCATCATTATGTAATTCAATTTTGTTATAATCATTTGTGTGTTGTTGTCAGTATTCAATTTCATTTTACTAGAAATACATTCATGAATCTGGGTCTATGTATTGCAGTTTCAATCCAAAAAATAATCGGACACTTGAGGACGTTTAATCGTCAGATGATCAGGCTGCATCTAACAGACGGAGATAACAACAGATTTTATTGGGTATGATTTCAATCGACGGAAGTACTCAGTTCCACACCCTCTTTGACTGCATCACTAATTTAAACTAACACAAAAATTCAAAACATGTTTAAATAATCATTGAAAACATTTTTTTTTCTATCAAAGCACAAACACATGAAAAAAAAGTATCTCAACAGCAAGTTTCATAATCATAAAGTAAACACACTTCATTCTATACATCAATAAACTGTGTTTTCATCAATCAAACCTTTTTATGTTACTGCATTAAAATTGTATTGTTTTTTTTTTATTGTCGACACTCACATGATATAATGACTGTAGTCATTTTGTATGAAGTGTATCACAGCAACAATTATGCACACATGACAGAATGATTCAGATACCAACAATCATTTCAAATCTTACTACATTGAAAATTTCTTATTAACACACTATTACACATGGCGTAAGTAAATTTCTTTTTCATCGTTTCCTTGTTGTTATGGATATTTAAAATTCGATCTGTGTATTTTGTATGTTTTTGTTTTAAGTTCAATAAAAACACAACCGACTGGAGATAAATGGGCATTTGAGAATAATTGGGATACAGAATTATGTCATTGTCGTGATGATTTAGGAACATGTATGAAGAGAAGAAAAAAAACAACAAAGAAGAAATTATAAATAAATTTTTTTTCATCGATTTAGGTTGCTTTGCATATTGGTGTTGTCCTTGTTTTATATGTCAATTACATACACGTACAAGAGCATGTTTATGTACATGGTGTTTGCCCGGGGGTATATTGAATAAATCTAAAAATGAAAATTTTTATTGATTATTATTTTATTCGTAGGTAGTACTGCATTTAGAACCAAAATTCGAACAGGCTTCAGAATTCAGGTATGGATATTTGAACTAATCTTTTAGAGTTAAAAAAAAAATGAAACTACTTGTTTTTCCTTATTTTCCTAGGGCACAATATGTGGTGATGCATGTGTTATGTGTTTTTGTCCTTGTTGCGCTGTTCTACAAATCTATAATGAATTAGAGCATCAAGAACTTTAATAAATCTACGAATGTTTTGATTTTTTAGAAACAAACAAACAAAGGAGAAAAAGTATTTCTATGTAGATCAGCTTGTGTAAAGATGAATTTTGTATTCAATATTTTTTTTTTCTTTTTAATTATGAATGTGATATATAGGTAAAAAAAATATAGACATGTCAATCAATGATCAATACTAAGAAAATATTATTTTTACATAATAAAACGAATATCTTCTATAGCATTTAATAAAATTTGTATGAGTAATATTGTTGACTTAATCAAGCATAGAGTCAATAGCGATTGAAAGATGAGAGTAGTTTATTGTTAAAGTTTTTATGTCTTCTGATTGTATAAAAGACACACTTTCACCATAGTTGTATCTCGAGATAGGAACAACTATAAGATCTGAAACATTCATAAGAAACTATTCTCGTTAAGGACTGTCTCTTTGTAAAGTTTCAAATCGAAATTCAAGCATAGAATAACAGTGAATGCATGATAAAACTATGATGATCTTAGAGTTGTTTCGACTTTTCCGATTGGGTGACTTCTATTTCAAGAAAATAGTTGTATTTTGTAAAATATGAGTAAACCATGGGAACTAAGTCTTTTTCGAACAAGAAAATCGAACTCGAGAATTTCCATAAACTTTTTATAGATTCGAGTTTCTAGTTTCAAACACCTTTAGTCTATTTTTTACAAAAAATTAAACTATTTTCTTGATATGACCTTCCCCACCGAAAAAAACCAAAAATCAATCCAAGATCACTATAGTTTTGCATGCATTCACTATCACCGTTGCATCCCTAATTTAGAGATCGACAAGTTTAGTTCTAGTTCGGATCTATTCACACTAGTTTTGTTCTGTTACTCAAATACTATTCCTGAAACAGAACAACATTTTTCGAACAGGTCCTTCGCTTATGTGATCTAAACTGAGATCTCATGGATCCCTTTTGATGATGATGATCTAGACTTTATTGCTATTACATTTGGTATGCATTTGATTGTATTTATGTTTTTGTTGATTTTTAAAGATTTTTTCAGGATTAATGCACGATGGAAAAATTCCTGGAATTATGTCGTTTTATTTTTCATTGGTTAAAGCATACTTTGGAAATCTTAAGAATATCTATTACTTCTTTTGTTTTCTGAATATGAAGCAAAGATTCGAACAGATCGAAATGATTGCTGCACAGATTTTTTTATAACCTAATCATGTTCATTCCGTTGGATAATGCTAACATTGAAACAACGAATATAATAAAAAGAAAACCCACGCCCTAAAACTACGTAATTCAGTCACTTGATTTGGAATAGTCACATTTCTAACTGCGTAGTAGCAACAAATCTTAAACGAAAAAAAAAAAATTTGTCCTTTATAAAATCAAGTACAAGAAATATTCTATTATAAAAAGAAAAAGCTTTATGATATTGTGTTTTTTTTTCGATTAATAACATCTGTGACTATTCAACATTGGTAATGAATGTCTCAGCTGTTCTATTCTAGGAAGGAAATAAAACAAAGTGCAAGATAACGATGCGAATCATTTTCAGCAATGCCATCTAAATCAACACATTTCGTTAGTTATAAACAACGACATTGTACGGATATATTTTGTCTTATTTTATTCATTATTTTTATTTTTATTTATGGATTTATATCTTTATTAACAATAAGTCAAGGTAATCCAATAAGTTTAATTCAACCAAGTGATTCATTAGGTAATATATGTGGACAAGATGAATTCAAATCTAAACCATATCAAATTTATTTTGATATAAGTAAATGTTTAACTGATGGTGGTCTTGGATTTCTTTGTCCAACAACAAAATTATGTGTTAGTTCATGTCCAAAACATTATTCACATTATCAATCATTACAAACAATTGAAAATGCTGGTTATTTACCAAAAAATTATACACGTCGACAACTGATATGTATGTATGGTTTTAATCCAATAACTGATAGTCGAACAATAATTGAATTAGTTAATAATGGTCTTTGTGCACCCTATACAATAGAATCAGAACCATTTCTTGGTCGATGTTTACCAGCAATGTTTATAAACTTATTTGATTATGAAAATCATCAAACATCACAAGCAAATGTATCCATTACAGATATCAATACTCATATGTTCGGTATTGATAGTATATCTGATGTTGGTCGAGTAATATTGGCTGATCTTGATCAAATTAAAGAAAGTTTAGCCTTATTTATCCTGGTAGCTTGTGTACTTACTTTGCTCTATATGTTTGCTGTAAAACAATTAACTCGTTTAATTGTGACTCTAACAATTATTTTATTTCTTGTAATATTATTTATTTGCAGTTCATTTTGCTGGTATACAATTTATACTGGACAAGATCTTGTTTATGAATATAGTACAGTTGCAAGAATTGTTAATGATTTTATTAAATTACGAACAATTTATATGATATTTGGTTGTATAACAACATTTATATTCCTTCTTAGTTTATTCGTTATATGTACTTTATTTGATCGTGTACGATTGAGTATAATATTAATAGATCAAGGAACAAATGCTGTTTTTTCTGTTTTAAGTACAATTATTTGGTCACCATTAATAATTATAATATATTTTCTTTTAATATTACTTATTATTTATATTGAAATGTGTTTATCAACAGTTGGTAAACCAATATTTCGTTTAATTGACAATAATCAAACAATACCTTGTTTACCAAATATAAATTCAACAGAATGTCTATTTCAACAAGAATATGGTTATGATTCATTAATATTAAATGATACAGATCCTATAACACGTAGTATTATTGAATTTCTTGTTGATAATAAACAATATCTTAAATGGTTTAATTTATTTGCTTTTTTATGGTTTAGTGCATTTTTATTTGCATTTGAAGAAATTGTTTTAGCTGGAGTTTTTTCAAATTATTATTGGTCAAAAGAACGTTTAACAACATTATATCCACTTATTTATTCAATATGTATTATTATACGATATCATTTAGGTTCAATTGCATTTGGTTCATTACTTATTTCAACATTAAGATTTATACGTATAATACTTGATTATATAAGTCAAAAATGTTCAAATATTCAACGGAATATTGTTATTGAATTTATTGCAAAATGTTTTTCATGTTTTTTATGGTTATTTGAAAAATTTCTTAAATTTCTTAATAAGAATTCTTATGTATTAATTGCATCACATGGTTATTCATTTTGTAAAGCAACACGTAAAGCATTTATTTATATAATTAGTAATTGTCTTCGATTTGCAATTCTTATTCATTTAACTGAATGGATTCTATTTTGTGGTATAATTAGTATATGTACTTGTAATGCATATTTATTTTATCAATATCTTCAATGGACAGATGAATATGATCAACTTATTCTTCGTTGGATACCAATTGTTGTTATTCTATTAATTACTTATCTTATCACAAGTCTTTTCTTTAGTGTTTATGATATGGCAATAAAAACATTATTTGTATGTTTTCTTCAAGATTTAGATGAAAATGATGGTTCTATTCAACATCCATATGTAATGAATAATGAACTTTTAAGTTTAGTACATAAAACAAACATTGTTGAAAAAAAATGAAAACAAACCGACACACATGCACACATCTATGAATATTTTTTTTTTGTTAATTTATTAAAGAATATTAAGAAGAAACGTCAGCTAAAACAGGTTTTAATCGTAAATTAATTTTGACTTGTTTTGTGACTCGTCGTATAACAGGTAAAGAAACAATACAAGGAACAAATGTATGTG
>CAJNSZ010000474.1:61754-83817 GCA_905329745.1 Rotaria sp. Silwood2
GTATTGACGCATCTTGTTTTTTTTCTGAATTTTCAATTATTATTGATCTAAACACTGATAAAATTGTTATGAACAAGTATTAATTCACAAATTATGATCTTCAACTCTATTCATGTTTAGATATGAAGCTTCTCAAAAATGGCTCAAAAGCTAATTTATCTATGTAATGTTCTCAATCATGAAATAGACAGTATCGATTGAATTCGGTGGCTATTCATCAGATTAAGTCTTTATAATAATTATTCACTGCGTCAATACGTATTAGTTAGATGATCAGAAGATAGGTAGTTTCTCGAAGATTCAATACTTTAGGCATCCAGTGCGTGCTATAAGCAATAAATCAAGGAAAACTAAGAGACGTCAAGGTAGTTACAGTTGATTAGATTTTCTAGAACCCTCTTTATCAATTATATTGATAGAAATATGACTTTTATATTTATTGATTCAGTGATAATGTTTTGTCCAATATAGCGGAAAGCTGAGATGTTGTAACTTGTAAGATTTATTTATTCACATTATATTCATATTAGTACTGTCAATTATTTGTGAAAGTTAAATTCTTTTTTAAAAAACAATTGGCAAATAGAGCTCTAAAAATGTTTTAAGTCCTGTATTTCTCATATTTTCCTATTCAACAAAGTTCTAAATTATGAAGCTCATCTTTGGCTATTTTTCGTACCTATCGACTTGATTACTGTAAGATGACCTGCAGGTTTATATTGTTGAATCCTGCTTCTCGAAGATCCAGCTGTTCACATAGCATCTAGTGATACCATAACTTGCCATCTAAGGAGCATCGATTGAGAAAAAAACTTGTTGTACATGTGTAACATACACAGGAATATAAATAGAAATCACGTAGACATGTATTTTAATGAATATAGAATAAAAAAGCAAGAATGTTAATCTACTGATATTTTTCTTTTTTTTCTTCAGATTCTTGAGACCTAATATTGTGCAATGTGTGATATAAAAAATTACTTTTTTAAAAATTTAATTTTGTAGGAGTTCAATATTTTGAAGTAGACGTGCAATTAGTTGTTGCTGATTTGCCAGGAAGAGCGAAAATTAGTTGTTTAAATGGACATTCTGGTTTCTATGCCTGTGGAAATTGTTTGTTGGAAGGAATTCGATGTTTACATCATCAACATACACTGTATACTTGGCTCCATTATTCTCGAATAGAACCTGATCTTCGTACTCAATATCATATTGATGCTTGTGCTTTACAAGCAGAGCTTTCAGGCAAAAAGTATTATGGTGTTCATAGATCATCACCTTTATCTCGAGTTTTATCAATACCAGATCAGTGCGTTTATGACTACTTTCATCTCATATTTGAAGGTCATACAATAATGTTGCTCAAAGAGTGGAAACTGTTACTGAAACAAATCAATATCGCTTACATCGATGATTTACTTAATAATGTTGATTATCCACATGATTTTCATCGAAAGCCAAAAAATTTCAACTCATTTCAACAATGGAAGGGAAGTGATTTACGAACTTTTTTCCTTTATCTTGCACTTCCATTAATTATTCGACTGCAACCAGCATTGTCAAACAAGCTTATTTATCATTTTTCATTAATTCTAGTTTATGTTCGAACACTCCGTTATTTCCAGAATCATCGTCAAATTAACCACATGAAAATGTTTATAAATGAATATTTGAAAATGTTTAGTTCTATATACGGTCGTTGCCGTGAACTACTATCGACGCATATTTTAGTTCATCTTCCACAACAATGTATTAGACACGGAGCATTGAGTTTTCATAGTATGTTTCCATTCGAAAGCCAACTACATTATCTAAGAAAATTGGCTCATGGTACCAATTCACTTGCACAACAAGTCGCTTTTTGGTACACGGTTGATAAACGATTGAATATGACAAATAAGTACACTATTGATTTGCTGACTTTGCAACAGTTACGGCATGATCCTTTTTTTGATGAAGATGTTCGTATTCGTTATCAAGGTAAATTTCGACATGCATTTTACTTGTTTTTTGACCAAACTATAGACTCTTCATTGGAATATGCTTCACGTCTTCAATTTGGTATCCAACTTTATCATTCATTATCTTACAGTCGTAAGAAAAATACTGCTAGTTATAGGATTTGTGTTCCTAATAGACGCTGTAAGAATAAAATCTGTTGCGGTGAAATAGTATTCTTTTTCTCTCGTCATGAAGAAAATTTTTTGTTGCTAAAACAATTTAAATGTTCATATCGTGAATTTTCCTCGTTTATATCATATGAAAATAATGTGCAGTTTTGGTCTGATTATCTTAACCGATATTTCTTCATCGTTGAACGTTCATTGTTCGATTATGTGATATTACCATGTAGCTCTATCATTAGTAAATGTTTGTTTATTCCATTCAGTGAGAAATATTTAGTTTGTACCGAAATTGAGCATATATCTGAACATGATTAAATCAGAACAAACAATTTTTTTTTTTCATTTTAGATATATCCGCACATTTTTACTTTACTGTTTGAAGTATTCTCTTTAATAGCTGTCATCATTATTTTATGAAATGTGTACTAGTAACAATTATATCTCAAAGCAAAATCCTACATCACGTAAACATTTTCAATCTTCTCAACAATCGAATTATCGTTCTCAAAGAAACGAAGATACTGGTTTCGATGATGATTCTGATGATAATGAATGTGAGTACATCCATCATGTTTTTTTTCGATTGGCTCAAGCTAATTTAGGAAAATATTGTACTTTGGAAGTGTGAATGAAGTTCCTTGTTCAATATAGATTTCATTTTTTCGATTTACAATGAATATGGTGAATACCAGGAACCAAGTCGTATGCTTCAAGAGTGATCTTATAGCTTTGAATCGATAAGACTTTAAACGAATATTTTGAATGAAAGAACATTATTTTTTTCTCATTTTTAAAATAACACTAGTAAAGATATAAATCCTTTTATTTTTTGTAATCAAGTACAAGAGCTGCATGGAAAATATTGTGTTGAATAAGTAATTAAAAGTTCCAAATTTATATTTTTCTAAATTTCCAAAACATTTCAAAGAGTTCAGTTTTGTCTAAAGTACATACGAATATATGCATATACGATCTTTCTAATATTGATGTTTGTTGGGCATACAGTGAGCTTCTCGTAATTGTAAATGATAACTTTAGTATATACTTCACTTTACAATTGTGTACCTTCAAAACATTTTCATTATTTTGAATTTTTCTAGACAATCAAGATATTAGTTCAACATTTTCTCAACGTACATCAACACACCAAGAAAATAATTACCGTCGATCTCGACCAGCAACTCGTTATCCTGATAGTGAGATATTGTATTTTAGATAAAAAAGTATAATGGTTTTGTTCATGTAGGTCCAATCTTATCACCATCCGTCAAACGAAAACATGGTGAAGTATCTGTAGGCGAGACACTCATTCTTGAAAAACTCGATCAAATTACTGAAAAACTTATGATACTCGATGAAAATAATGTAGGAAAAATGAAAAAAATAATGAAAACTCAAGATAAAACACAAAAAATTGTTTATCGACTTGCCTATGGACACAAATATGTAAGCAAAAGATAATTTTGTTTTCTCTTCTTTCCATTATCGACATTTATATCACCATATAAGACTGCACATGGCCAGCCAATAATTTTCACTTCACATAGAAATTTGTCGATGATTTAATGGAATTTAACTTAACATAAAACTAAACATCATAACTAGGGTTATCATTTTCTCGTTAAATTATTTTAAATTTAAATTTTAAATAAATTTAAACTCTATAAATGTATATTTGAAATAAATAAAAACTTTCATGAGAAAAAAATTCGTATTTAAAGTAAATTTTTTTGTAAATTTAATTTTCAGTGTAGATAAATTTTTTGTAAATATAAATGAAAACCCATAGTCATTACTGACAGAAGCAGTTTAGACAGATTGCATATTATTTCGCTGTATGCCCTATTTGTATAATATTTCTTTTTAAAATGTTTCGACTTATCGTCAGATCATCAACGAAGCGGATTCGAGGGCTAAGAGTCAAAGTAGTTTAGATCGAAGTTTATATAAGACAACAAGAATGACTATTAAGACAACAGTTTTAATTTCATTTGATGGGATTACTTTTGAAACTCTTATGTTTTTAAATCGATAACGTCTAGTAATGCCTTAAAATGGTGATCAGTCAGAATTTAGAACAAACTAAAGGAATTTCGAGTACAGTAAATTCCCAATGCCAGAAAATATTATGAGTTGGATTCAGCGTACTTTAGTATAATATATATTTTGAAATATTTTAGACTGCTGTTACAATTCCTCCATCATCTGAACAATCAGAACCTGTGGTAAGTGTAAAAGTACTTATTCGTCCTTTTAATAAACTTTCAGATGTATTACAGAGATTCAATGGTATAAATCTTTCTGAAGGTGCTGATCTCGAAAAACGTCCGACAGGCTTTTTATGTAAATTGATTCGTCGTTTATACACAGCCGATGAAATAGAAAAAGGAATAGTACAAGACGAACGAATAACTGCTATTAAAGGTAAATCAAACTTTTTTTTCCATGTACCCATAACTTTGTAATTTTATTTATAGAAAGTATAAGAAAATCTTATTATTCAGATGATCAGAGTAAGTTTGACGTATTTTGGAAGACAGAAGGAATTACCTCACTTCAAGGTCAGCGACGATCTCAACGAAGTCGATCCAGAAGATGACGGTAGGTAATATTAGTCGATGATATGTTAATTAAAATTTTCATTTTAGTGCAAATGAAAATGCTAATGATAATAATCAAGCAGCAAATAACAATGTACATAATTAACTATTGATAAATTATTATTCAAAGAATCGTGATGAAATTTGTTATTTGTTTAATATTATTTAACATATGAACAAGGATGTTATTATAGTTGTTTAACATTTATTTGTCTTTTTTTATCTATTATATAACTATGTTGATGAACGTCTAATACTGAAATAAAGATGAAAAAATATTCGTGAATATACTAATGATTAATAGACGCGACTTACAGGATAGAAATCTAACCAATAGAAATTTTTCTTACAAAGCGCACGTGCAGTTCGTACATGCTGTAGTACGGTATCAGTACGGTAATTTGGTACGCGTACGTCACACTCAGTACGCATGACATCACCTCTATGGTCGTCACATGTGCCAATCGTACGTGCCGTACGCGTACCAGAGTGTATGGGTAGACATGGGAAGGCGAATTTTATTCGTTATTGGTCCATTTAAATATATATCATTGAACGAAATCCATATTATTAAACGCCTCTATTCGAAATACGGTAGAGGTATAGTGAAAGATATAAGAAACAGAGATGGGCACAAGACAACTTTTTCTGTCCTGTCCTGTTGCCTCCCTTCGTCCTGGCGGGCGGCAGGACAGGATATAAATTACAGTTTTGTCCTGTGCTGCTGCATGCCAGGACAGAACAGGATAGGATAATAAGAATTCTTATCTTGATTTTCGATGACCAAAATATACATTAGTTCAATAGTTCCCTCGACTGAAGGGAGGGTGATACCAAATAAAATGCGTTTGTTTCTTTGTTTCCTTGGGGTCAAAAAACATATATGAGAGATTAGCTTATTTTAAGACTTTTCGCCGTTTTGACGGAACTTTGTTTTAGGTTATCGAGAGCCCGGAATCGGAATCCGAAATCATTTTTTTAATCGAGCTTTTAATGGTCAGGAACCGGCCAATCAGAAACGAGCTGTTTTATTGTAAGGCTTTTCGACGTTCTGATCGAACTTTGCTATAGGTTATCGAGGGCCAGGAATGCAAATCCATTATCGTTTTTCAAAATTTCGAACTATAGGGAAGACAGGTAATGCTAATGAAGCTTAGTTTGGTTTAGTTAAGGGTAGTTAAGGATATTTAAGAGCAGTTAAGACTAATTGAAACTAGCTATAAATTCAGTGGACTGATGCTGGAGCCATATGGAAAAAGTTAAATAAGTTTGCGTGTATGTTTGAATGCGATCAGATGCTCCAATATATTCTTGGAACGCCAGGTAAACTATGAAAGAAGCCTATAGTTTCAGCCTTATTGTGAAGCAACTGCATTTTGTCGTGCTTGGCTCTTGTTGAATCGCGGTTGTTGATAGTCTAATTTAAGCTAAAGAGATCTCGCCGTATGTTTATTTTGTTTAGTAAAGTTTTTGCTGCTTGGACTTTAACAAAGCAGATATTTTGGTTATCAGAGTGTCGTTCGGGCGGTATTTTGTTTGCTTTTCTCTCTTCAGTATTCAGGTGTTTAGCGTATTATGATGTTCCCCAATTCTTTTTTCTGTGGCTAAGATACCAGTTTAGAAGCTTTTTTTTGGTGTCTGAGTTTCGTGTTAGCATTTTTCATACAGTATTTGTACCCAACAACGGATTTTTTTCAAAAATAACTCTGATGTAATCGAAGGTTTCATGTCTAAAATGAACTAGGTAGTTGAACTCACTTTTCATGTTTCTTCTGTGCTGAGTTTTGGTTCGTTAACGTTGAACAATCAACCACTTGCCGGCGCTGATATTTAAGAAGAGTTGACACAGCGTATTTTATCCATACACAGTTTCATGCTAGTTTTACGGTTTCCAATTTTCAAGCAAGATTCCTGTCACTAATAATCGGAAATTTTGTGTGAACGGAGGCAAAGTATTGTTTGGACAGATTGCAGATACAAGAGGATAATACGTATAGGAGTTTGTTTAGCATGAGAATGGTAAGCCGTGAGTGGCGACCTGAAGGGGCGCCGGCGAACGACTGGCCGTTGATATCCATGTGTCAGTGCAAATGTGTGGTAGGAAAGATGTATGGAGGATATAGTATATGTTTGAGAATATTCCACTAAGATTCCGTTGAATAAGAATGGCAATATAACGCTGATTGTCTAGAGAGACTTCGAATTCTGCCAATAAGAAATACTTCACGAGAAAATCTTTGGCTTGGAAATTTTCATCGCAAATTCCCCTCATATAAATCCAACAATTTATCGAAATAAGCCGAAGCTGAATCGGCTAGCTTGTAGAAAAAGCGGGTGATTTGGGGGGAAATAGACTTAAGCACGTGAACAGCTAGTCGTGAGTGGCGCCCCAGAGGCGCCCCAAAGAACGACTAGCCGCTGACATCAATGGTTCACTACAGATGTGCTTCAGAAAACATCTGCGTAGGATCTACCAGAGTTATTGAGAATACTCCTGTTCTGTTGAGGAAGCATTGTAATATATGGCAGGTTTTCTAGAAAGACTGCAAAACTCTAGAGTTTTGGAGTACTTCACGCTGTGCCTTTTTTTAAAAATTTTCCATCGAGAATTCTTGTATGTAGAGTTGACAATTTCTTATGTAATTGTTAAGATAGTTGCTAGTTTAGCAATCAAAACATTGTTGTTTTATGTCTCTGGAGCAAATCTCTTTTATATGCCATCCCTCATACTTTTCTGATTGAGTTAATTAGTCGTTCTGTAGATTTCACAAATCCAAGTTAAGCATAGCAAGCAATACATTGGATGGATACGATATTCAAAGTGGATGATTTTTATATTCGGCTGAGTTTGTTTTGTCAAGTTCGCCAATATGTACCTCTGTCACTATCGTCTCTCTCTGTTGCTCCTCTCTTTCTCTTTAAAAGGAGAGAGAACATTGGAATAAATCACAGTTAATAGCACAATACACTTTTACTGTTACGTCAATCAGTTAACAAAGAAAAGCTCAAAATCTCATTGCAAAAAGTACGGTTTTTATGAAGAGTATAGCGTGAACTCATGGTACAATGTTGTGCGAAGCAAATATTTTTAAAACATTTTTGTAGCATGAATGATTAACTTGATGTTGTTCTCTATATCTGTTTTGTGTTGTGTGAAACGTGACAGTATTACATGTATGTTAACGTATGAAAGAAGAAGAAAAAATTGTTCATACATATGATCAAAAATAGGGACTAAAATTTGAGTCATTTTTTAAATTAATAAATTCAATCAACGTAGTCGAAGTCGATTAAATAATTAATAAGATAAAATTGGGTGAAACTCCCAGCTTCTCCGAGTCTGCAAGCTTGAGTAGTAGTTATTGCGTGATGGATACTTCATCAAAAATATATCTCATTGATTATTTAATTGGGATTGAGTACATGTATTTCATTCATCTCCAGAAATAAAGATTCATATTATGTTCTCTGTTCATGAACATGGGTATGAATAATTTTACTTTTCGTTTGCTTTTCTGTCTGAACATATATTTATATACTGTTATGTGTTAGACAACTAAAAAAGCTATGTGGAACAATATCAATCTAATCGTTTGTTTAGGAGATAAATGTTTTCAAAAAAAATTGATTGCCACAACAATATCTAGTGTGTTCATAGTTTGGAGTAGAATTGAATAATAAAAAAATGTGCTGTCTTCTCTATGAGGATAGAAATAAACATTGACATAGTGTTTCAGTCTCGTGTACGGCTGTATAGATACAGGGTGATCAGGAAGGTATACAACAAATGAAAACATTTGTATCACAGCAACTACGATAGGCAGCGGCCTCTATTTTTCATTGTTGTAAACCTGAATAGTCGCCATTGTTTTCGCACTAATCAAACTTACTTAATTGTATCGATTTTAATCATGGTAGAATTAGAGCCAGAAAAACGTTTTTTTAAATTAAAAATTACTATCAACGAGGAGAAAGTATTGAATATGCTCGTAAAGCGTTCAACACGAAGTATGGCAAAGACTTAGCACCTCATCGTGACACAGTCAAACGGTAAATAAAACGTTTAAATTGTTTTTTAAATTAACAATTCTTTTAATTTTAACAATAGTTTAATTGAAAAATTTGAGACAACAGCAAACACGAATGATGTGCGGCCTCAATCAACTGGCCGACCATGAGTTGTGACTGGTGATGAAAACATTTTAAAAGTCGAACAGTATTTTTAACAAAATCCAACCACATCAATTCGTCGGGCAGCTCAAGCTTTGAACATAAAACGTGAAAGTTTGCGCATAATCACACGTTATTTTGTATACCTTTCTGGTCACACTGTAAAAAAACTTTTTTCTAGCTCTAATCCTGCCATGATTAAAATCGATATAATTAAGTAAGTTCGATTAGTGTGAAAACAATGGCGACTATTCAGGTTTACAACAATGAAAAATAGAGGCCGTTGCCTATCGTAGTTGCTGTGATACAAATGTTTTCATTTATTGTATACTTTCCTGGTCACCCTGTATCTATAATACAACTTTTCTGTATATAGGTATTGTATTAGTTGATGCAAGTGAAAGAATATAATGCAATTTCAGCGAAGATGACATGAATGCTGAAAATCAAAACATGACAATCGTTTATTGCTCTATTATGTAATAGACATCGAACTATGCTTGAAATAAATATGCAATGAAATTTTAATATAAGCAAAGTTCCATCACGTTTTTTTCCGTATTCGAAAAGGTCATGTATTTATTAAACCACAGATTTTATCATAATTTGATCATTGTACAGCAGTTTTTATGCATCACGTTACTATCAGAAGATATACGTCTTGTGTAGAAATATGAAGATGAATGGAAACAAAGACAAAACTTCCACCAGCACGTTCACTGAAAAGAGAAAAAGATATAACAGCTCTGCCTATAAAAGGCTGTGATTTCAATCTCGTAGCATTCATTTCAACCGAATCAATTGTAAGATACTTTGCTAATAGTGCAGAGTAAATATTTCAAATGCACAATTAAAAAAAAGAATTCTATTTTCTTGGAGAAAATTAGTCATATGATTTCTGTTCGTCTATAACTACAAGAACTTCTGTACGGTATTCGCTTTTTGGATTGCATATTATAGTTAGTAAGTATTTACGAGTCTGATCGTTAGCCAGCATACGATTTCGTCGTATGGCGACTACGAGTCTGGTCTTTAACCAGCATACGATTTTGCTGTATGGCGACTACGAGTCCACTTTGATAGTGCTATCATGGTTAGTGAAAGAATCACTAGACCCATAAATGATTGCAATTGCCATGGATCAAAAGATGTCATTAAAAGCATTCATGTAGTTCCAAAATCATGTAGTCAGTTGAGTTCATGGGGAATTTGAATTTGCGGCAAATTCAAAATGCTTATACCGCTATACCACTATAGCGGTACAGTGGTATAGCGGTAGAGCGGTATAGCGGTATAGTGGTATAGCGGCATAGCGGTATAGCGGTATAAGTATCCTTATACCGCTGTATCTCTATAGCTCCTTTAAAGACAAAGAAATCTCTTACCGAAGGGTACAGCCACCTGAAGAGTAGCCCTTCAAAGATACCACCTTCTGGGTACCTTTTCAAGGGCACCCTCAAGGGTACCCTCCTCAGCCCCACTTTGTTGTCCCTCAGGGTACCCCAAAAGGGTACTCTTCTCACCCTCTCTTAGTTGTTCCTCAAGGGTACCAGCAAGGGTACCCTTCTCACCCTCACTTTGTTGTTCCCCAAGGTTATCTTCCTCATCCTCAAGATGCTTCTCTACCTCTATATAATGAATTTGTCGCAAATTCATTTTTTTTAAAGAAAATGAATTTATCGCAAATTCAAGTTCCCCATCATATGTACAATGGATGTGTCAACTGTAGCTACTATTATTGGTTTATTCTTACCATGGAAAGAGGTGATCGAACGTTTACAAGCGACTAATACACAATCTCTCCATCTGGTAGTTACATCTTACTGGTATCTTCTCGAAAGTCTGGTAGTGACGAACGATGAAGTAGTTGATAAAGCAGCCCAAGGTAAATCATTCTTTAAAAAACAAGTGAGTAAAAATCTATTTTTTTTACAGGTGTTGTCTTTTTTAAAAGACATGCACGACAATTATTAAAAGCAATGTTCTCTTTGCACGATCTACATTGGATCGTTGCAATACGCAATCCACATACAAGAATGCTTAAACATGCTACTGATGTTGAACGTGCACATGCATATTGTCTAGTGCGAGCTAAAGTAGCTAAACTTATGGAAATAGCACAGATTGATAATAATGAAGAAGTATTATCTCCAGCAACTATTAGTTCAACACTATCACCTCGCAAAAAGTTGAAGTCCTACACAACACAATTTCATGATGACACAGATTTAGGTGAAAGAAGTAGCAATATGACAATTGCAAAACGTGCTCGTCGTGAATTAGAAATCTATTTACAACTGAAATTAACTAATTGTAAATGTTTAAATGATGATATTGACAATCCATTGTTGTTCTGGAAAGAACAAGAACATGTACTACCCAATATGCCACGATTAGCAAAACAAATTTTTTCCATTCCTACCTCTTCAGCTGCGGTAGAACGCGAATTCAGTTCAGCCGGTATTGTTGTATTACAGAGAAGAATCAATATCAATCCATCTACAGTTAATGATATTATACTTATTCGATCGGCTGCAGCTTAGTTAAAGACCCATACATAGACTCCACTTAAGTTTTTTTTTGTAAAAAGTGATTATTTATAAAAGGAATGTAATATTAAAAATAAAGCATTTGGTAAATACAAAATTTCTTCGGATTCTCATAAAGAATATCCACAGGGTTCGGGCATGACGGGTTTGCGAATTTTATGAAGCGGGCCCTGTGGTGCATGAAAAACTAATGCCCCGCACATCTCTAGTTTAAACTAAAAAGATTATATTAAGATAACTGAATAGTAAAGTTGAAAGTACCTACCTCTCATTTCGCAAGATGTTAAAATTGCATCCTCAGTGAAACATTTGATAGAGTTATAGAGACAATTGCCATTTGCAATGACGTCAANGTTTTTTGTGGGTTTCCCCCACCCGGCCCCCTCCCCCCCCCCCCCCCCCCCTTGACAGCTGCAATCGAGCTAACTTTTCAATGGCTCAAGCAAAGGCTCCAAAATTTTGGATTTAATGGTTTCAGATGATGCTGAACAAGATGAGAACATAAAAACAAAAATCATGATTTTATCCAGTACTTCGATATCTGCCACGGTACTCGATCATCTCACGGAGTTTCTTAAAAGCTTGAAGCTTCCTCATGGAAGAATCAATTTTGTAAAATAAGATCTGAAACGAATGTTGAGCTCTTTAGGGGTAGAAATTTGGATCTACCTCCCTTTCCTCCCCACGAACCGTGACAGAAAAGGTCTAGAATTTGTTTATCGTCTCTCGTTTAAGTTAGTAAATATTTCTTTTGCCTTTTAAACCTTAATTACTAAATTATCGTGTATATGACTATTGATTCATGGATTCCAAGTTCAACTTGACTTTGCTTGCAAACGAGACAAAACTGAAGTTTTGTTAATTATTCTTTTATTACAAACAAACAAAATATTACGCATTGTCGTCAAGAATAGTATCATTCATTACACTGCAGGAAACGGAACGCTCTTGTTGTATCTTACTCCGTTTTAAAAGTTTTTATTTTTGATGTTGAAGTTTTTTTTCATACACCTATTTTCAAAAATATCATTCATATAACACAGTAATCGATACCTTCCCTGGAGCGTTTATTTTATTGGGGAACTCACGTATATTTTCGAAGAAAATAGTCAGTGTAAGTTTTAAGGCCAAGGTTTTCCGGCTCTTCTCCTGCCACCCCATTACAGACAGGCCACTATTCCAGACCTCAGCAACCGTACACAATTCAGATCCTATACAATTTTCTAATGCATTCACAATTATTCGAAAAGAAAACTATTTTTCAGTTTAAAAATAATGCATTAAGATAACGACTCGAAAGCACATACGTGAGTTCCATATTTCAGCTAGAAAGGGGCTGCGCTGACAAACTTTAGCACTTGCTTTCTTTATATACTTCTCCAGTTATTTGTGAAAAGAAAAATTCTACAACTGTTTTTTTCATTTTCATTTTCGTTTCCTCTTCATGAAATTAAAGAAGACCATAGCAATCTTCATTGGGCTTGACCTTGGAAATAATAAAAATGTCTATAAAACAATTTGAAATAAAATATTGCCTCTTTATTAGGCACAAAACCAGATTTAACTAAAAAAATTAAGAGTAAATAATTCGAAAAAGATAAGTTAGTGACCAAATTCTCAGTACAAAAATGCATGTCTTAGTTAACTTATGACAAAAAAATATAAATGAAACAGGAAAGTGGCAATATTTATCATGATACTTTTTCCTTTTCTTCGCTATGAAACTAATAGTAATGGCACGGATCATTTTTGATAATTTGCATACATGATGATCTTCAGCCGCCAGCGAAGAACGGTCTTGAGTGGTGTTTATCAGCTGTGAATGTTCACTTGTAAGATAGAATTCGTGGCAAAAAAAAAGAATCGTAATCGTCTGAAACGATTTTTACAGAAATTCGATGAACCATCGGATGCAATTACCAAAGCCTACCGAAAGCAATGGTCTCAAAATACGTCTGCAATGAGTATTGTAGTTTAGTTCGAAGTTGCCACCCGAATTAAGAATATGATCGAACTGGCAATACACTCTAGAGCTAAGATGCCAACTGCGGACAAATATCGAACGCAAGTGTTATAAAGATGAGTACTGCTACATCAAAAGCTTTGGAATGGTACAGAACAATGAGTAATAACTGAACGACAATTTCGGCTTGACAGAGCCAATACTAAATAGAACCACCTTGGCAGATCTTGGTTTTAAGCTCGAAGTAGATAATGTAACTTATTCTGTCGTTTGAGAATGTAAGTTTTGTCGAAAGCTGACTTCCCACCAAGACAAATAACAGAATGATGATTTGAACTGCAACNNNGACTTTTTGAGAAAAAAAATTTTCTAAAACACCTGAAATTTTTTCAAACAAGATTTTTTTCAGATTCCTGGTAACTTGACTAGGCCTCTTATTTACTATGTATCTTGTATTATCAGTGCATAGTACATAAAGTACGCGAATGCTACAAGTGTCGTAGAAAAAAGATAGTACAAGTTGTACTTGTATTTGCGCAGCCCTCATTTTCAGACTTTTATTTCAAAGTCTTGCAAGCTGGGTATCATTTAGCATGCGTATACTAACTAATCCTTCTACTATCTCAATAATTAATTAAATATTAGAGAAATCTCTATTACACTCGATGTAATTTTTCTCCAAGTGAAGAGAAAAATATATTATTGGAGATTTTTATAATACATAGAGGAGAAAAGTGATAGCTCATATGAAAATTTAATGTAAGCACTAATGAAAAAACAGAAAATGATAAGTGTTGGTTTTCTGTATTGTGAACAATTTTATGCTATTGATCTTCGATTTGTGTCGGTGGATACTAAAATTGGTGTGGATCGCAACTGCTATTTTGAAAGCTACCATCCTTAATGAGATCACGTTTCATAAACGATGGTCTCTAATAGAAAAAGTCATAGAGAAAAAAAATTTTTGGCAAGTAAAACGAATATTTTCATTTTGTTATGCTCTATCGCTCGAACCTTTCGTCGTGTCCTGCCTTGGTGCTCCAGCAACCCACACCCTGCCGAGCGGCAAGACAGAATCAAAATGTTAGTTTCTTCGTGTCCTGTACTCATCTCTGAAAATCAAGCATTACTATTATTAGTGAATAAAATTACAATATGTAAAGACTACAGCTGTTTAGAATCGTTAGAAAGATGAGCCCTAGTTATTATTGTAATCCTAGTCTAACTGTATAAGATTTTCCTCGGTATTTTTTCTATTCAGCTTTTCTGTGATAAAAAATCGACATGAAATAAATTTTTTTCATTTCAATCACTCAATCACTTAATATTAAGGAATTAAGTGGTTAAGTGGAAAAACTTAATTTTAATATTAAGTGTTAATGTAATCACTTAATTTTAATATTAAGTTTTAAGTGATTCACTTAATTTTAAAATTAAGTGATTAAGTGATTTTCAAAAACTTAATTTTAAAATTAAGTGTTAAGTGGTTCACTTAATTTTAATATTAAGTGTTAAGTGATCTATGAACACTTAATATTAAGTGTTAAGTGGAAAACTCAATTAAGTTCATTAATTAAGTCCCGTTAAAAAAATGTCCCACCCCTAAACTGTAGTACAACTTTTTCATACACAAGTAAAAAGGCCGATAGTAAACGTAACGATAGACGGAAACCAAATCGAATTACTCAGAGAATTCAATACCTAGGTTTTACTTAGACGGATAAACTATCATTGAAACCAACAATCGAAAAAGCGATAGGAAATATTCAGAGATCGCTAGGAAAACTAAAATGGATGAAATCTGGTTGCGAAATGTTATGTAAAGCTCTCCGGCAATGTTTTTTCGCATTCATGCTCCCTCATTTCGCTTGGTTATTCCCACTTTTTCCACTCCTCTCAGAATCTCAACAAAATATAGTGCAACAAAAACTCCGTGTGGGACTTCGGCTGGTGCATTGCTGCCCTTTCGTTTCTGCTCAAAATCTATTCAATGTCACCCCAGAACAATCCTTAAAATTTTATATTAAAAAATATATTCAACGAAGACTAAAGACCATTTTCACAATTGATCTTGGTTCTTCATTGTTCTGTGAAGATATTTTTATTTGGGACAACTTTTATAAAAGAAAAAATGATTATCTTGGGCATTTTTTTTGTTTACGTCGCGCTCGGCAATTGAAAGATCGATATGAGTCTTTCCTTTTGAAATGGTTGTCCTTTGTTGATGTGAATGAATATCACAGAAAGACGCTTAAATGTAATGCTTATGCAATTTTCTTTTTCGTTTTTGCTCTCTTTCTTATTTCTTTTTATCTCGCGTCGTTTCTCTTGGTTTGTTCTTCGTCTTTTTTCGAGTTGCTCGCTCTACTCACGAATCCTCGCTGCTACTCATCATCAGTACTTCTCTCACTATCGTCCTCTTCTCTTTCTTTTATTCTTGGTTTATTCTTTTCTTTTTCATTTATTTACTCTCTAAATATCCTCATATACAGAATTTGGGACTCAGTATAACATATTGTTGGCACAAATTGTAACGCTTTGCTTTAATAATGTACTATTTCGCTTATACATCTATAATTCTCTCTTTTATTATGTAAGCACTTCCGAGTGTTACACTCACGAGCATAATAAAAAAAAAAAATCAGTCCACACGAAGGTTTTTTCTTTGTTCTGATTGCACCACGCTTCATCATGCCAAAAAACGACTGTTCCATTGTTTCGCAGTTCATCGATTTTCGAAAAGTAACGTGCACGAGCTGCCATATAGAACGAAGGATCAACAGGAACAACAAGTTTCGATGCCCTTTTACTCCTAAAACCTCACTTCTTCATCCACCGCCATAATGACGATGTCGTACGGATCGGAAAATCAGGTTCGTCACTCAAAATTCGACTGAGAACTTTATCTAAGGTTGGGTAGATCTGCTCAGCCAACATCAGATGAACGTGATAACTATAAACAGTGTACATATATTAAATTGTTTATTCTGGTGAGTGTGCTTACCGAACATTTTCTTTTTGATTTTCTGTCAAGATAATAGGAGGACGACTGGAATGACCACGCTTTTGTGATGATTTAGCAACTGGCATAAATGTTGTTAAAATGGAATTGAATGCATCGGTTACTGACGATGATGATGATGATCTGGTACATGGATTTCGAAGACGAAAGTAGCTCGAATCGTCGCATCTTCTTTATCTTGCTTTTCTTGATCCAGCTTCTTCTGTAATTGAATCAATTCGTTTTGCTTTTCCAACATCTCTCTTTCTTGTTCTCTCATTTCTCTCTTCAGTTTTTCAACTGACGACATTGAAATACCAAGAATAGATTTAATACGATCATTTACATTGTTCAACGGAATTAAGTAACCACCTGTTTCACGTTCTACAAATTTGATCACATTAAACATTATTTGCTTCGCGTCAAGCGAGAAATCATGACCTATAGGCATCTTATCGATAGATGAAATACTTTTGAATTATATAATACAGCGCGTTGCTTTTATTTTCTTTCAATTATGCAGCAGAAATATCGATCTATAAGTCTAATCCAGCGAGAAGAACAAAAATTGTCTTATATCAGCACATGGCTGGTATTTTTATCCGTACATAAAAGACAAATTTTCTAGCTGGCACGTTGTCGGTGATAACTTGACAGAAAAGAAAATTTTATAAGATATCAATACCAAAATAGACGTGTCTCTATTCAGCGAGACATACTCAAGAGATATTCAACTTGTAGGACTATGTTATATCATTATAGTTTGTGACGAGGATATTCAATCTGTGATGTAAAATAATCAGCACTGGTTTTACATGACAAAGAATGAATTTGTTAAAATACAAACAGTTTCGTTCGATTCAGAATGATCAAAAACTTATAGACATCGGATTATGAAAACTTCAAAAACTAGAGAAAAAAACCGTGTTCCGAGCGTTTTTGACTATCAGTGTGAGGTGTATAATTTTTGAACACAACACAATAAAAATTTCGAGTTTGTGCAGAATTGTAGATCTTGAGCAGGCGCATCTAATGCACCTTACAATTGAAATTTCGTACAACTTTTATAGGACTTCAGATACTGCTTTGAATTTCATTGACCGCTCATCAGGATCATAAGATAACATTTCGAATCATCTATAGAAAGATGTAGAATGTCCGCCTCTATCAAATGGTGAAAACCGCAGACTGATAGTTATTTCCATTAAAAAGTTATTCAAAAAACAACCACCCTTTTTCTATTTTGAAATGGACAATAGTTCATTGTTTAGGTTTCAGAAATTTCGGGATAGTTTAGTAGGGAAGATAAGATAAATTACAGAATGATCCCTAAAGAATTTCTAAAACATCGCTCTCTTTGCTTATCAACATCTACAAATCAATACAAAATTTTTTTTCAACCACACAGAATTATAGAGTGAATATTTGCCTACGAAATAAAAAATCGCCGAGGTCTCTGCGACGCTTTTTGCCTGAACTACAACAGTTTTCCTGAAATCATTAGAAAATTCTTTCAAATTTTTTCCCGTACTCCCCCTCAGGAAAGAGCTGTAAACTGGAAGATAGTATTTGATTGATCTGTTCATCTTTTTGGCATAGTGGATGCATCAGTACTCTATTCCAAGGGTTCTTTTATCTCTAGCACTTCGGAAACTACTGTATGGGGGTAAAGGGTTAACCGGTGAATGATCTTCACCACTGCATTCCTGGTGAAGATCAATACTGCCACTTTATAATCATGAAAGCCTACGGTGATGACCGGTTTTCATTATTACTCAGACAATATAAGGCTCAACGCATTCGTTGATACCAATATACTGGTCTTTAGCATAGGTTTCTACATCCTTATAGAATTTGTCCTCCGCCATATTTCAAAGGACAAGTGGCGGTAAGGCCACTTTTTTGCCCACGATATTTTATAAAAAGAATTACATATTCGGAATCAGCATTAAATTCTGAGTAAAATGAGATACTTTTTGCTGTCGAAAAACGATTTTCATTTTTCACGCTTCATTGGGCACCTGTAGGGGACCTCAGGACCATCAAAATTTCGTTTTTTCGAAACCATATTAAATTTAGCATCATCTGATGCGGAATTTAATGCTGACTCCGAATATTAAATTAGAATTTTAAAACAAATAGAATTTTGATATAAAAACATCAAATTTATTAGTGGACGATGAGGGGGATATTTTCGGCTATTGGCCTCCTAGCCATCCATCAACGTCATTAGAAAATTTAAAATACATTTAATGATGTGGAAAATCCCTTTCCCAATGTCAAAATTGATCATTAGTACGTTTTTAACAGAAAAAACCGAAAAAAATGTAGGAATCTATCTATTACATCCGGTCTCACCTAAGTATTTCCATGATTTGAATACTTTGTTCACTTTTTTTCTTATTTTTGAGGTCATATTTTGAAAGAGCATAAAAAACTGTATCGATTCATGTATACCATTCTTTGGTTTAAGATTTCTTTGACCCTTCAATGGGGGGATTAGAGGGTCCAAAAACCTGGTTCTGGGGGTATTTGACCCTATAACTGACCGAAAGTCGACTTTAAACAGTTTTTTTAATGTATTTCTAATTGGGAAATGGATTTCCTACATCACTAAATGTATTTTAAATTTTCTAATGACGTTGATGGATGGCTAGGAGGCCAATAGCTGAAAATATCCCCCTCATCGTCCACTAATAAATTGGATGTTTTTATATCAAAATTCTATTTTTTTTTAAATTTTAATTTAATATTCGGAATCAGCATTAAATTCCGCATCAGATGATACTAAATTTAAGATGGTTTCGAAAAAACAAAATTTTCGATGGTCCTGAGGTCCCCTACAGGGAGGTGCCCAATGAAGCGTGAAAAATGAAAGTCGTTTTTCGACAGCAAAAAGTACCTCATTTTACTTAGAATTTAATGCTGATTCCGAATATGTAATTCTTTTTAAAAAATATCGTGGGCAAAAAAGTGGCCTTACCGCCACTTGTCCTTTCTGTTGAGTGTTTAGAAGAAAATCACTTTCTTAGCATAAAAGAACACTTCTTACCAAAAAATTAAGTGCTCGAGTTTCTGGAATCTACTGCGTAGCACAGACAGAGGAATCCAAAAAAAAAGGAATGGTGCACTGGTGCATCCCTAATCTTGATATTAAGCTTGAAGTAGATAATGTAACTTATTTTGTCGTTTGAGAATGTAAGTTGTGTCGAAATCTGACTTTCCACCAAGACAAATGAGTGAATGATGATTTGAACTGCAACTTAAAGGGAAATAACGACCGAAAAAGATATATAAATCAAAGTAAGGATACACACGACGATGCTACCCAAGACAACTGTTAAAAGTGAGTTCCCCGTTACTGTGAGGATCATAAACGATCCCAATGATGAGACTTCATCCAAATATCGATTCTTGAGGAGAAATATGTGTATGGACAAGAAATGCTTTCAAAAATGCCAGTAGAAACCAATATCTTCTGTTATAGACAGAGGGGGCCGTTGATCTTAGTTTTAGTAGGATCGATGGTATAAATCAGTGTAATATTGCTTGTGAAGCCTATATATTTTACCTATTCTGTGCAACGGTAGGAAGAAAAATAAAAAAGAATCCATGATAGTATGCATATTTTTCCAACCATCGATTAACTTTATCTCTCTTCATTATTCAAGCTGCCTAATCGATAAGAAAAAGAACAAGCAAAAGAAAAACAACATTTTAGCTAAACAAAATCTAGTGTCTCTCAATAATATATGATAATGTTTATTCCCCGTCTACGGTTGATTGCACATAAGCTAAATACTTTTTCGATATATATGTAAGTAATATAATGCTTTCATTTTCTTTATTAAAAACCATCGATACATTACCAACGTGTTACATTCCTTATTATAATATACATCGCGTTAGTACAAGAAGTAGACGTAAGTCTTCGGATATTGCAGTATTCCTCGTAAGTCTTTTTACTCTATCAGTGTTCAAAAGACTTTTTTGTTTTTAAATGATAGCAGTAAATTAATTATAGTTAATATGAGCTTTATATTGTGTCTAAATTTATGGAAAGATGAGAATAAAAGTGAATATTGACAGATTTTGCGAATTTTATGAAAACAGTGACGAAGTTGGCGACTTTTTTTCTCGTTAATATAGACCGCTTGTGGCTATTAGGGGATTTAGTGGAAAGAATAGCAACTGATATGCTTCTGAAATCGGTCCTGATTATTCGATTGTTATAGAAAACCCTTGGTGATTTGAATTCGTTCTAATATGATTCAGGCGGACACCGGAATTATTTGTTGTACATAGGCAGTTGTTGAAATGTCTTGAAAAGCTGCAAAGACAAGCAGATTAGAAACATCTCGAAAATAGTCTTCACAACCTTAACTGATCGAAGTGATTCCCGCCTTAAAACCTTACATACTTGTCATAGAAATACCGTTGGAATTTTATTAAGAGTTGCTTCCTATGGAGTATATGGGTTTTTTTTAATTTCAAATTGAATTTTGGAAACAAAAGCACCCCTTTTTTACAAAGGCAGAGGTACTAAGGGGACTAAGGAATTTTTTGAATTCAGAATTCAAGAATTTTTTGGTTGCTTGCCTCCTGTTCCTTATAAAAAAGGATACTATTTATACATACATAAAATATGTAGAATTCAGTCGACATATGTTATAACTATATTACTTGTTTTCAGAATGGGCTAGGGGACTAAGGGGACTGAGGAATTCTTGAATTCTCGAGTTTTATAATAGGTACCCTTCGCCGATAAGTTACTTTAATTATAAAAGGAGATGTCATTGATTTAATGTGAATATAGTATTATTCTGTGGGCTGAAGGGGCAAGAGTCTAGCACACAAAATACAATTGTCTGTTTGCCTATCTGTCTGTCTCTGTGAAATCTAACTACCAATCGCACAATTATGATTAAAATGAGTCGATAATAAATTCAGCATCGATTTCAATGAGGCAAGCTTTTAATCGACGAAAAAATTAGGCACTTGTTTCGTTCATATACAATTCTTAGTATTTCACAATTTTTCATCATACTGACTTCGATTTAATTATACAACATTCCTGCTACCAGTCAAAACACTGCGCTGCAGATATAACGTACCTGCTATTGACTTTCGGATAAATAATTTATTACTTTCTTTAACATCGTGCCCCACGATAAAAATTGGTTCTATACATATACAGAATGTAACCATGCTGAACCCAAGAATCCCGTAGTTCCCTTAGTTAGTCCCTTAGTCCCTTAGTCCCCTTAGTTGGCCGCCTTAGCCCACTTAGTGTCGTTAGTTAGTCCCCTTAGTCCTCTTAGTCCCTTTAGTCCCCTTAGTTAGTCACCCTCGTCCCCTTAGTCCCCTTGGTCTCTTTAGTCCCCTTAGTTCCCTTAGTCCCCTTAGTCCCCTTAGTCCCCTTAGTCCCTTTAGTCCCCTTAGTTAGTCACCCTCGTCCTCTTAGTCCCCTTACTCCGCTTAGTCCCCTTAGTCCCTTCAGTCCCCTTAGTCCCTTTAGTCCCCTTAGTTAGTCCCCTTAGTCCCCTTACTCCCTTTAGTCCCCTTAGTTAGTCCCCTTACTCCGCTTAGTCCCCTTAGTCCCTTTAGTTCCCTTAGTCCCTTTAGTCCCCTTAGTCCCTTTAGTCCCCTTAGGT
>CAJNSZ010000475.1:0-19398 GCA_905329745.1 Rotaria sp. Silwood2
CCCTTTCTAGTACAGTGGTTAATACGTCTGCCCGGTAAGCAGGAGGTGCATGGTTCGATTCCATGCGAAGGGGGATTCTTTTTCTCCGTTCTGTCGTCATTCGAAGATAAGAGATATAACAGAAGTTTTAGTCTAATCATAACTCTATAACTTTGAAAGTTATCAATCGAAATTTTCATAAAACATCATTTCACATTATTGTAGAGACCTGTCCAAATTCACATTTCGAAGAGTTGTGAATACAAAATCGGTCGCGGCTTTACATTCGGATTGGTACCAAGATCAGCTTTTCTCTGAAGAACTCTTAAAACTGAAACACTCAAACACTGCTCATAATATCATTTACACTTATATAAATATAGCTTGTAGGCAGCAATAAAAAGTAATATCCTTTGCTTATGGAAATATTGACTTTTTTGAGAAAAAAGTTTTATTGTCGTTGACAACAATATCTTTTTTCTTCCAAACTTTGTTAAAATACAAAACAGAGAGAAGAGCTTTGTAGATGCATATCATTTCTTCGCTATTTCATAGATTTTCAACTGAAAACTACTGAAGAATAGATCGATAGATAGTGTGGGTGTGAGTGTGCGTCTTGTTTTCATCCACACTCTACACCCACATCCTCGAAGGTGCAGAAGACGTCCTCAGAAATGTAGAGATACAGTACAGCAGCTGAAATCTAGCACTCTGCCATGAGAAATTGGTCCCATTCATTAGCAACCCTGCATCTTCTGTAGAAATGACCACTTCTTTTGCAGATCTCCTGTATATCGTGATAAAATAGTTAAAGAATACTATTTGTTTGCTAAGTAAAAATATATCAATGCTAAGTTAACTTGAGAGTATGGGTGTGAGCGAAGAAATATTCACACCCGCACCTCACATCTGGGCTTCATATTTGTTAATCGAAGTTTGAAAAGGATGAGGATCTTATCAGTGATATTTTTATGTTCTCATGCAGAAAAAGTGTACGTGTTGATAAGACATTTGTTGTTGGTGGTGGGAGCAGAAGAGCAGAGACGGTCGCTTGCTGTTGCGTCGTGGTAACTTAAGACAAGGTATACATCGCTCGAAGATTCTACCCAAATCGCTGTTAGCAGAGACTCAGCGGGACAAGATATATTCAGAAAGTAAAGGGTGCACCATAAAGAATGGTACCATTTGTCTATGTTTTTCACGAGCAGCTTTCTTTGTAGAAATTATGACCAGTCTAAAAGATGTATCGCTCAATTCTGTACGAAATTACATCAAGGCACTTGACCTCGGCTTCTAATGTGATTTAATAATCAAATAAAAAGTGTGCTTCTTCACCATGCACTACTTTCTAATATGAAAAAAACTGACTCTGCTATCTATTATTATCATAATAACATCAAGCTCTTCTCATTGAATGACTTTAAGATACGAGCCGTGCTTGTAAATTTCACTCTCTTTTGCCTCCAAGAAGATAAATAAATTTTACAACTGAAATCGCCTATTGTTGGGAATATGTGTTCCGTGTGGGATCATAATTTGACCAAGAAGAGGTTCACTTTTACTCCGACAAAGATTTTACTAGGTGATATTTTTTCAATATTCTGTCGAACGAGATGAAAAGCGTTTTTTTTCGTAGTACTCACATTCACATCATTATGGAGTGGTAATCTTTGATAATTCGAGTCACCGCTTCCTTAGTATATGTCAGCAATGAAATGTATTTTAGAAACATACAATCCCATCCACACTTAGACTCTTAGCTTCAAAACTTGGCAAAGATATCACGATACAATTCTACTCTTTGTCAACTACAAGTGTGACTCTCGAAAGACGTCCCTACGTATTTTACACGAACTATATTTTCAGAAACTATCGAAATCGGCTGTGAGCACACGAACTATTCTTTCCCTCAACGCAAAAATATCATGGCACAAATCTGTTACGGCTTGTCGCATCTGTATAAAACAAAAAAAGGCCGTTTTTTTTAAATCTCCATTGAGTTTAGTGTCTCTAGATGCATCTCATCAGGAGGAATACGAATATGGTATTAGAATTCATTGTTGAGCTTCCAAGACTTAGTATTTCGAGCCGATCTCTTCGAAAACAAACGCTTTTTAAAAAACGTTTCATACCAAAATGTTTAGAATTGAATTCTCTACAAACTCTGAAAGTTTCATCAAAATCGTAGATCACTTTTGTATGCGTGGTTGAGACCCTATGCATATAGCCTCTTGTTTATTTTCTTGAAGCACTCAATTTCAATCACGACTGTGATCCATCTGGATTTTTGGAGAATGGTCTCGGCTTATGTTGGCAATGAAACAAGTAGGATCAAAAGAATTCTGCTTTCTTTTGTTCTTTTATACGCTGAGTATTGCATGTACATCTCCATTAAGACAGTAGCAGATTTCACTTCACAGAACTGATGAATAGCTCAAAAGAACTGGTCGATCAGTTCCAGTCTCCAAACGACAAAAAAGTCGCCTTTTTCCATTTTACTTTTCTATCATTTAATACGTTAAATTTCCAAAAACAAAACACCGCAAGATGCAGCATGAAAAGCTCTGTAATTTACAAAGGACAACTTATTTTATAATGGTACTTTTTGTTTTCAAAATAAACAAAATCCTGTGAAACTAACTTTTGACGCTGTGGAAAAGATCATTTTTGGTTGTACGATGAATTCTTTTTCTTCTTTCATCAATTAATGAATCATATCGAAGGTCATAATTGATGGCCGAATTAAGACCAGTCGATATATGTTCTAATTACGACAATATGCCATCGGATAAAGTTCATCACTCAATGATTCGTTCAGTGATGAAAGAAAACAAGAAATTCATCGTCCACCAAAAAAAAATTATCTGTTCCGTAGCTTCGACAATTAGTCTAATACGATTTTTTTTTCTATTTTGAAAACAAAAAGTGCCACTACAAAATAAGCTGTCCTTTGTAAATTACAAAGCTTTTCACACTGTATTTTGTGATATATTTCGTTTTTTAATAGAATGTGTTATGTGACAGAAAAATAAAATGGAAAAATGGGCTTTTTCGTCCTTGGGAGACTCGAAAATTCATTCACTCCTCAGTGAGCAGAGAAATCTCACCTGTCGAGTTCTCTCGAAGAAAACGCATCATAGTACCGAGAATTCATAGTCGAGAGATGAGAAGATCGAGTAGTCGTCGGTCGATGTCACGCTATTGTTTAAAATCGGGCTCGATCGATCGAGTCTTGAAGAGATGGGACTGTCGCACATCGAGATGCGATCTTGGACGAGGATTGCCTCTTGCGGAGAGTCGACAAGATTGTCGAGTTGAGAGAATTCGTCGAATCGCCGTCGGAAGAATCAGATCGAACAAAGGTGTCCTTTTATCCCTTACTCTGGTGGGCAATAGCCATGGTGACAGTTCTGCCGAATGACTGAGCGAATCGATGCTAAATCTTTGAAATGAGCTATCGTCTTCTTCGCTCGAGTGTTGAAATGAGCAACGAAACAAGGACGAGAGTTGTCTGCGCGAACGTGCGCAGAGAGAGGAAACCTTATCCATTCATCGACGGATCAAAGTAAAAACTTCCACTGACGTTATTCGTTGATCGACTCGAAAGTAAACGAAATTCTCTCTCTTCTCCCACAGTGAGTAACTGAACATCATCGATTTCAACGAATTTCTTGTCCTACAGAATCGATCGAGGTCAAATAAACATTACTACTGTCACTCTTGCTTTTCTTCCTGTCGTTGCAGCACCACTTCGTGGAACTGACATTCGTCTAAATCTCAATGCCAGATGGACACTCAATGGTGTCACTGTCGCTGGAGGTAATGGCGGAGGACATAGGTTGAAGCAACTATGTGCTCCATGGGGTTTGTATGTTGACGATAATCAAACTGTCTATGTCGCTGATTTTAAGAATCATCGTATTGTGGAATGGAAGCGTGGAGCGACGAGTGGTCAGGTGATTGTCGGTGGAAATGAACAAGAAAGCCGGATGAATCAGTTGAATTGTTCAACAGATGTGATCATCGATCAAGAGAGAGATAGTCTCATCATCTCTGATTGGGGAAACAAGTGAGTGGTGCGATGGTCTCATCGAGGTAGCTCAGGTGGAGAAACCATATACTCGAACATCGACTGCAGAGGCTTGACGATGGATGAGCGCGGATTTTTCTACGTCTGTAACAACGTAAAACGTAAGGTCAAACGATGGTGGGCGGAAGATACTCGAACAACAGTCAGTGGTGGCAGGCGGCTATGGGAAAGAAAAGGTGATCGGCTCAACCAGCTCAATAAGCCTTCGTATGTGTTCGTCGATCGAAATCATTCAGTGTACGTGTCGGATAGCAAGAATCATCGTGTGATGAAGTGGATGGAGAGTGCAAAAGAAGGCATTGTTGTGGCTAGTGGTCGAGGCAAAGGGAACAGTCTAACAGGATTATGCTATCCTCAAGGAGTCGTCGTCGATCAGCTGGGCACTGTCTATGTGGCGGACAGTATGAATCATCGAATAATGCGTCGGCCGAAAGGAGCCACACAGGGAGGTTTACTTGTGGGTGGAAACGGCAAAGCGCAACAAGCGAATCAGTTGAATTGTCCCATAGGTTTGTCATTCGATCGATACGGTAATCTCTATGTCGTCGACAGTCACAATACTCGAGTGCAAAAGTTCGAGATCGATCCGAATTGTCGTTGAGAATTGACTCAGTGCGCGACAAAAGTTTCACTCTTAGACGAACTTATTCATCTCGCATATAATTAGAAATTAGAAAAAGTTGACATCATTATTCATATTTAACTTCTGCATTTTGTCGTTATTATCCTTCAGATTCATTACATAATTAATTAATAGGAGCAAAAATGCAACATCTGACATGTAAACAATGTTTATTTTCTCTGAAAGAAACACAAAAGCGAATGAAGCAATTTCGTATAGCAGCATGTTAAGAGTGTGGGTGTGGTTGTGGGTATGGGTTGTGGGTGTTATTCTTCTTTTGACACATCCACGCCCACACCCCCAGTTGAATACTTTAGCGGATAGAAAATGTGATGTGGCTAGAGTCACTGAAGGGTGTGGGTGTGGGTATTCGCTCTAGTTCTACATCAACCTATAACCACAATGAACTCGAATAACAGAATATTTTTTACTTTACACATTGTATCATAGATATCAATAGTGACTACGATATGGATACTGGTGTAGATTTTAGATCAGCTAGTCTACCGTTCAATACCAACAGGCCGGCTTTTTAACAGCAGAACGAACAAGCAGCTAGACGGTTCGGTCAGATTTTTTTATAGTGGTTCCAGTATCGATGGTCGAAAAAATAAACCGATTCCATCTACCTTCATACTCATATATACACACACCCTCCCTAGCAGACTTTTCATATGCCATCCATTGGAATCGTTACTGGATCCAAAACCGTCTGATAATATCCTTTAGCAAGATCGAAACGTACCATGTTTTGCTTGAGCCACCCGTATTCACTCAAGTCAATTATTGAGAACAACGATATTCATGTTTAGAGTGATGACACGAGCCTATTGAGTGTTTATATCGTAAAAACAATCCCATATGGCTTTTATTGCGCTTCTTTTCTTCTATGAAGATTACTTTTCCGGAGAAAAACTAATTACTGAAGTAAGCGTTGGAGCACTATCGAATTTCCATGTATCACAGAATCGATCCTTGCGCTTCTGCACTATCAACGAATGCGAAAAACATCACCTATTTATTAAGCATAAAGGTAACTGCAGCCACTATTCTGTGTCATTTAAACGCAAACGATGGTCTCAATAGTTATTCAATGTTTCGTATTCGTTCTATTCAAGTAATTCTAAAACCTATTATTTTCGTATTCATTTAATGTTGAACAATATTTCTTTGAAGATTCACATATTTAATTTTTGTTTTGTTTTAAATATCGTGCTTTTCATGTAGTATATCGGCAACTCTAGTGAAATCTCAAATATGCAACGGAACTTCTCAATATGATCAATGTTCATCGAATACCGAGTGCGTCTGTTTCCATATAGCAGGTGCCATTGACATTGGCATTTGTGCCGATCAATTCGTAGCCTGTTCTGAGCTAGTTGCATGCGAACGCTTAAGCCATGCTTGCTACGAACCGGAACATAGATGTGTTCATCATCCTCGATGTCAAAATTTACCTGTTTGTTATCCGGTGCCGAGTTTCAATCAGCAACTATGCCCACTGATGATAAGTAAGAGAACAAACCGTGATCTACAGATTAAAGCGAAACTCGAATCTTTCTAAACTTATTTCTCCATTAACCACAGTCTCTTCCACGTACAATTCACGTTCGTGTGATAATAGTGAGAGATAGTTGAGAAACCTTTGAAAAATGCAGATAACACGTGGCGAATATGAAATGAGTGACAATTATCGGTAAACAAGTTGCATCACTTCTCCTGGATTATATCAACTAATTGGAAACACAGAGTCTGTTGTAGTTATGCATATATATATACAGGGTGGCCCATAAATAACACGGCGATAAGAAATTCGAATATCTCCATTATGGCTCGAGCAAACGCGCTGATTTTTTTACCAGTGATAGAGGCATGTACGAAGTTTATATCCATAAAGACATGTCCGGGGAGACCCTTTGTTAAGTATCACTATTGACCTCAACAAGAAAAATTTACTTTTTCACAGTTAGAAGAAAACGTCACTTTACCGAAAACAATTGAATATCTCTGCTACGGCTCGAGCTAACGAGCTGATTCTTTTTTTCAATGATATAGCCATGTTCAAGCTTTATATTCATAAAGACATGCCTAGAGAGATCCTTTATTAAGTATACTAAAGTTTTTTCTATCTGTGAAAAAGTGAATTTTTTCTTGTTGAGATCAGTAGTGATACTTAACAAAGCGTCTTCCTAGGCATGTCTTTATGGATATAAAGCTTATACATGCCTCTATCACTAGTAAAAAAATCAGCTTCTTTGCTCGAGTCGTAAGGGAGATATTCAACTTTTTTTCGGATGGATGACTTTTGGGCTATAAACAGGGTGGCCCAAAAGTCAGTTTGCCAAAATAAAAATTGAATACCTCCATTACGGTTCAGGCAAACGAGGTGATATTTTTACCAATAATAGAGGCATGTTCAAGCTTCATATCCATAAAGGCATGCCTAGATAGATCCTCTGTTAAGTGTACTGCTTTTTTTTTTCTATCTGTGAAAAAGTAAATTTTTCTTGTTGAGGGCAATAGTGATACTTAACAAAGGGTCTCCCCGGACATGTCTTTATGGATATAAACTTGGTACATGCCTCTATCACTGGTAAAAAAATCAGCACGTTTACTCGAGCCGTAATGGAGATATTCGAATTTCTTATCGCCGTGTTATTTATGGGCCACCCTTATATGCATATGGCAACACTTGAAGACACTTGGAACATTTCAATGAACATCAGAGATTAAAACAAAATAAAAAATTGATCTTTCGTTCTTATCCAGATCCACAGAACGCATCATAAGTTGTAATTTCCATAGGGCATACCGATTATTTTCTGCTTCTCTACTCTCTATTCATGATTTTTCATGTATAGTCGACAGATTCATGTAAAAATAAAGTTCAATGAATAGTCTTTTTTTTAAATAACCATATAATTGATAGTTTGTGCACAAGAAAATACACTCATGATTCCCTTTATCATATTTCCAATGATTTAATATGTGAAAATGAAGACTAACCATTTAATTGTTACACAGTGGTCGCCAGAGCTAAACAGAGCTCTACTGATTGAATGAGATGAATATATCACTAATAGCCAGCGCTATAACTGTGTATGTAAATTATTTTTTCACGGCTTCTAGCATCTTGACTCAGATATCTCAGTAAGATGCTGAAGAACATAGAATGCATTTTAGCCGATTCCACTTTAAAATAAAATATGTTGCATGTATCATATTTTGCGACACAATGTACGACACATTCCGAAAACAGGATTCACATTTAGTGTTTAGCACATTTTCATTATTTCAGTAGCCGAAAATAATGAGTTTTTTCAATTTAATTCGAGTTAGTGATGTCCATTCTCAAAACCTCAGACGGTCCTATCTTGACATATAACCATCTTGAATTCGTCTGAACCCGACCGGATTGTTCAAGACAGTCTAATCTCGATCAAAGATAGATCTATTGAAAACTTCTCGATCACCAACTAATTGAGATACATTCAAGAAAAAAAAGCATGAAAATACGGAGGTTTAATATATTCAATGTGGTTATTGGCTATATGCACATATTTAGCGTTGTGTATAAAACAAAACAGTGAATGAATTGTCAGCATGTAGTCCATGATACCTTTAGAATATAACAAATTGTTGTAGTAGTCTACAACACTATAGCTAGCGATACATCAGTGTGACACATTTTCTTTTAGTGCACATCCTTCTTACATCGGCTTCTTTGGGAAACAATTCCTAAATATAAGACATTTTCGAGATTCATCTAGTAAGAGAAGAATGAAAAGATTAAAATTGTTTGATGTTGAGATGGACGATTCATCTCTTCACTATTAATGTACTCTTTCGAATATACTTTTAAATGCTTTGTGTAACGACAAACTGAATTGGAGTAGCTTGCCACCACTCTTGGCAATGATATTTATTAGCTACTTCATATATCCAGAGTGTGTCTATTGCACATTCAACACAAACTTATATATCACAGAGAAACAAAGAGAGAGAGACGACACATAGAGAACAATAGAGAGAGAGATGATGAGGAAAGAGGAAGAGCAGCGAGTCGTGACGCATATATCGGCACACCTTGCACTCACATTATTGATAAGAAGGCAGAGTATTTTAATGAGTTTAGGTGAACATGTGAGCAGATGGGCACTTTATGTAAAATTTTGAAATCACCGACTTTATACTTCGAAGACCAATCTTCGACTGCAACAGCAGTCACTGCACATAAATCTTTGCTCATATTCACAATGAAACAGAAATAGAAAATTCGAGTAGAATAAGGTTTCAGTTGGATTTTCCTCCTTTTAATTGCTCTTGACAAATTTTAAAAGGATACCTGAAAGAATGAGCCAAACAATCTATAGTGTTCTAGATAAGACAATTTTTTTGTTGCCATTGCACAAATGCTTGGTCTGTTCCCAATATTTCTTAAAATGAAGAGAGCAGCCGCGGTGAGTTATGTCAGTTTTTCTCAGATTGGTTCAGTTCAGTTCCATTTCGATTTGATTGAGCCGAATCATATTGAAGCAAATCGATGAAATTTTTGCTTCGATTTGGTCTCGGATGAGTACAGTGATTTTCTATTGAAAATCGATTTTCGAAGAAAGATAATTCGACTAGCAAAACCATTAGAGACTGCCGTTGTAATTTGAAACATTCCTTAGACTTCACCAAAGACTTGAGCGCATCGAATCCTATATCATATTGGGTGTCACATCCTAGACTATCTTCTTTATTTATGCAAATGTTCTATGATAATGAATAGCGCTGAACACTACAAATTCAACTACAACTACAATTTCAATTACAACGACAACCACTGCTCAACAACTGGGTAAGCATTGGATAAACGCTTCTTGATCTTAGGGAATACTAATTTTTAATCAAGCATATGCAGTTCATTTGTAGGCAGAATTACTCGCAGCTAAATGAAAACGACATTGATAAAACCAGTAATCTGATACTATGAGTACTTCGATCTTTATGATAAGAGAAAAATCTAGCCAAACTTCTTCTCATGTTGGCTATTTTCCCTCACTATCGAAGTTTGCTTCGTTTGGTACTATCTCAAAACGAATTTCATTCCTTCTTTTCATTCCATACTATACTACATATGATTCTTTGTAAAGAAAATGCTTTTGTATTTACATAGACAAGAAATGATTTAACTTCGAATGCTATAAAAAATGAGCTTTATTTGAAAGATCTGTACTATCCTTCCACTGTTTGAATTCATATAATCTTAATAGTAGTGGCCGAATGCAGTCAACAATTTCTTTTTTTGAAGTATTTCATTCATTGATTTGTGTGGTAAGATCGCAACGTTTCCTTCTTAGTTTTCGGGAAAAGCTCAATCTTTTATTATCAAATGGTATAAGATAAATCCAAAGCTTTATAGTTAACTATTAAGTAGAAATACTAGAATCGGTTTATAGAAAATTTTGATTGTTATGGGTGTGGGTGTTGGTCTTCTTGAACTCCACATCCACATCAGCGACCGAAATCGAGTTGAGTACTCGGCAAATCGACTCGACTCAGATCGAGTCGAGTCGGACCTCTTAAGATATATGTCGAGTCGAATCAGACTCGAAGAACTCGATTTTTTAGGCACGGCTGATTGATTTCATCAGTTGACTCTAGAGAGAACCCGATTCCATTCTCAGAACAACGATCAATTTGAGGAAGTGAAGGGAACTTATTTATTTCTCATTGTCCGTTAGAATACACGTTACTTTTGCTGTTTCTGATCTGCAAACATTCAGACTTCCATACGTCCACGAGTTCGACTGGTGTAAACATGATACTACTTTCTTCGCTAATTTGGCTTCTACTTCGACCATTATTCATTACACACTGTTGCGCTTTGATTTCCTTAGTATTAATTGCCGTTTTTGTCAAGTTGCTAGTTATTTTGATTAACTTTTATTCACAATTTGAGCTAGTTTTAACAATTTTACGAAATGGCCAAATAATTGGAACAAAATAATTTCAGCACTTATTCTTGAAAATAATCTATCTCAACAATCTATTGGATGGGGTAGCTGGCGAAATTTTTTAAGTTATAGGTTAGTGTTACTACTAAAAATTTTCAAGTTAGTAGTTTCAGACAAGGGATGGGGGGTAATAGTTAGTTCTTTCTGTAGCGAATACATGAAACAGCATACACTCTTCTTAGTCACAGCTGAGTTATGACAACATATGTGACAGCTATGCTAAATACGCATGTATTTTCTCCTACAATAGCTCACATTTGTCCCAACATGCAACGTTCCTTGTTCAGTCACTAAATGTATTGTAGAGTTCTCCCTAGCTCCCAAAGTGGTTGAAAATTAGTCAGGAAAGTTTTAATTATGTTCCTATCCTTATATCATCCGCTTTAGTTATTCTATTGTCTTGAGAATCAGTGATAGAAGAATAATAATAAAATTTGTTTTTGAGTCGAGTCGAGTCGAATCCTTGTTTTTCTGACTCGTTTCGGTCTCTGATCCACACCCACCACACCCACACCCTACGTTACACAATCGAAGTGGCTGAAATTCATCAAACAATTTCATTCGAATAGGTGGTTCTATAATTTTGACCAGCACTGCAGTTGTAAGGGTATAGGTGGAAGAGTAGCAGGGTTTGAAACCTTTGAGTGGGTTTGAAATATTTATTGTGGTTTTGAAGTGTGATAGAGAAATCTTCCCAGATCACACACGTAAAAACGGTCAAAAATTCTCAAACTTTTTTGAATGATAATCAGGGTTCCCGATTGTGGGTCCGTAACGTTTGGAGAAAAAGAATCTCAATGCGATAAAGATTTTCTACATTTAAACGCCCAAAAATCCCGAATGTTTTCAGATGGTATTGCGGTTCCCGATTATGTGTCATTAACATTTGGAAAAGATGGATAGGAAAATGTTGAACATTTTTACGGTTGAAACGTCAAAAATTTTAGCCATTTGAAAAATTTATCGTTTGAACGTCAATTATTTATAACTGTTAGTGACACACAATCGGGAACCTCGATTGACATACGAAAACGGTCGAAAACTAGCGCGCTTACACACATGTCTGAATTGTCTTCTCTGCTTGGGCACCTCTTTATCTTGCGACGATTCCGATTCCTTTCCTCATTCCTTGTAGTGATTCCCAATATTCCTGTCAATGCTCAATGGCAACAAAACGGCATCACTGTGGCTGGAGGAAATGAACGAGGCAATGCAGTCAATCAACTCTTTTCTCCATGGGGTTTGTATGTTGATGATGATCAAACTGTCTATGTAGCTGATCAGTTGAATCATCGTATAATGAAATGGGCATTGGGTGCGACGAGTGGTCAAGTGGTTGCCGGTGGAAATGGACAAGGAAGTGGAGCTCATCAGTTGTCTAGCCCATTCGATGTGATCGTAGACAGAGACACTGATAGTATCATCATCTGTGATTATTCGAATAGAAGAGTGGTTCGATGGCCTCTTCGAAATGGGACAAGTGGAGAAACGATCATGTCCAACATCGATTGTCGGAGTTTAAAAATGGACGAAAATGGATCTCTCTATGTCACTGACATTGGAAAAAGTGAAGTGAGACGATATCGAAGAGGAGAATCTGAAGGAACAGTGGTTGCTGGTGGAAATGGACGTGGAGATCGCCTCGATCAACTCTCTGACCCACAATACATATTCATCGATCGAGATCATTCAGTGTACGTGTCTGAATGGGGAAATCGTCGTGTAATGAAATGGGTGGAAAGTGCAAAACAAGGCATTATCGTGGCTGGTGGTCAAGGAGAAGGAAATGGTCTCGAACAATTTTCACGTCCTACAGGAGTCGTTGTCGATCAATTGGGCACTGTCTATGTTGCTGATGGAGGGAATGCTCGAATCATTCGTTGGCCCATAGGAGCCACACAGGCAAGTGTCATTGTTGGTGAAAACGGTGCAGGAGGACAATCGAACCAACTCTATGGACCCGTCGGTTTGTCATTCGATCGACACGGTAATCTTTATGTCGTTGATTGGGGAAATCAACGAGTACAAAGATTCAACTTGGAATCCAATGCTTGAAAAAGAAAGACCAGACGAACCCGCAATGAAAATGTCATGCAATGGAAACAGTGAATGACTTACTTTGTTGTGTGGCTGTCAGTGAAATAAAATCATCGAAAACCTACACTCATATGAGGAGATGGAGAGGAGGAGAAATGGCAGATAGGGGGAGGGGAGTGAGAGGTGAGAGGGATGAGATAGAGGATGTGGGTGTGGATGAGTGTGGGTCTGGATCTGGGTATCAAGAGAATGTATCCATCAAGACTCACACCCACACCCATCCTTCATGAACATGAACGGAATATATGATCTATTGTTTTCAATACAAATCATAACAGTATGCACCTATGTATTCAAGATTATTAAGGATGAAAATTGTATAAAGTAGGAAAGAAAGAGAAGAGCCCTTTTTTTCTGTTTACGTGAATAAAACTTCATCATGAGATTAAATTAAGGTTCCACATTCTGGAGGAGTATTACAACAACCATTCATCATCTAAAAACCCCAGAAACGATATTAACTATATTGGAAATGCATAAATAACATGTGCGGCAGAAGAAATCGCCTGTTTTTGATGGGTTGTTTTCTCAAATTTTCACTTGAGTAGAAAGTTTTACTCTGACGCTAAGAGATAGAGAATTTCGTGCAGATATTATTCACATGTTCCTTTTTTAAATAAGCATTTACTGTTTCTTTGTAGCATTGAAATTACTGCATACCGCAGAAACATCAACTGTTCAGGGCTTCACAGGAATAAAATTTCATTATTATTCATTAAGTAAATTTTCTATAGCTATTCAAACACACTATGAAAAGTAGAAAACGTATTTGAGTTTTTGACAGTAAACCAAATTTTTATAAAAAGCTTTACTATTTTAAAAACCTCGTGCAAAATATGCCTAATTATCAGTTTTTGGTGTCCTTTCATGTCAAGGAAAACTTTGCAACCTCGCCATTTAGTTAGACAAAGAGATGAGCTCGTATAACGAAGTACATTTTGTAGACCTTGACCCTCGGCGTCTGTTTGTATGAAAACGAGTTCTTTTGTAACACCGACTTTTTAGAAAACTACTAAAGATAAGCTCGATTCCGTGGACGTGAAGCATCCTTTTGATGTTTTGTAGTTTTCGAAGGAGCAGCAACTTAGCTTATCAAATCCAACACATCACTAGATGCGGAAAAAAAGTCTACATCTTCTACCACAAGAAAGAGAATTTCGAACTCAATCTAATTTGGCAAAAGTTGAATTTTACGCGTTTCTGACTTTATAGTTGAGCAGTTGATATTCTTGCGGTATGCAGTAATTTTAATGCTACAAAGAACCAGTAAATACTTATTTAAAAAAGGAACATNATTTCAAGACATAATTTCGTCATTTGAATTTTTTGTAAATACCTTGTCATAGGCCGAAAAATCAGTAAAATGGCCATAACCCTCGAAAGAAGCAACATGGGCCTAAATCCTCTTAGGCTTTTTCTTAGCATACTGACCCCTACATATGGGCAAAATATAAGCAAAATCGGCGTGAATCACTTGAAACGGTTCCCTCGTAAATAAAGGTGTGGGTATGGATGTGCGTGCTGATTGTCTTTTCAACAATTCCCTACACTCTCATACCCACATCCACACCCTATCTGTTGATTTAATTAGGAATTGATTCGTTCTCAAAAACAAGTGATAATAAATTCTCAATAACCGTACATTGAATAATTCTCACCTAAATCAATATATAACTCTGGATGCCAGACTACCTCACATGTAAATGGAAGTTTTTTTTCGATTATTAATGAATAAATATTTTCGTATGATAATTGTGTTACATTTTGTCCATTTAAAGTAACTAAACGATCACCATCACGAATATTCATATCATACCAAATACCAGTTGGATTAACATTTTTGAATAAATAAGCAAAAACTTCTTCATTTTTCTTTTTTAAATGAATTTTGTAACATATTAATGTTACGTCAAGATTTTGAAATTCATCTAATCATAAAAATTATAAAATGTATTTTATTTTTCAATAATATACTGACTTGGATCAATTGTGATATGCTTTTCAGTTTGATTTAATGGTAACTGAAGTAGATTATTAGTCTTCAATTTTACAAATGCATCTAGAGAAACTACATTAAATTAATTTTCCTATTCAAGAATAAAATTATACTTTTAAATTCCATCAACGATCTGTCGCTAAATTTGATATGTTGATTAAGTTGAAAGTTTTATAAACAATGAGCTCAGTGTGGAGATGTCCTTCGTACTACAGGCTTAGCTCATGTATCCTCTAGTATTTTTATGGGAAATCGAATAATCAGATTCTTAACAAACAGAAAATCGACAAGAATAAAAATCAAAGAAAAATATATTCATCACCATTCAAACCGATAATTATTATACAAGAACATATTTGATTGTATCGGAAAGATACTTTATTATACACGTGACGATTTCATTGTTATTTTAATTGTGAATCCTTGTAAAAACTGTTGAAGAAAAAAGAACATATTTAGTCCCATAGCATTCTGCCAGCATCTCGTTATGGAAAAATTAATTTGTAAACATTTTCACTGTTAGTCTCTTATTATAATACGATTATTCACTAAAAAAAACAATTTCTCACGTCGAGAAATGAAGCAATTCGTTTTCTTTTTTTTTTCAATTTTCTAGTCCATGTATTTTTTTTCTCTACAGGTTGATTTAGATTTTTCTCGCTTTCTCATATTTAATCTTGTTGAACATGTTGGGTATGGGGTGTGGGCGTGTGACCGTGAATGTGGTTGTGCGTGTCGATTGGTGTGAGTTCTGAGTCTCGCTTTTCATGGAACCTCCACCCACACCCTCTGCCTACAGGTAATTCACAGCTCGAGTAGTATATATTCAACAGTTAAAAATCACATTGTTCTGAATTCGCATGACGTTAAGATTGTCAAGAGCATCAGATAGCAACGGAGATTGATCTAATATATTAAATAATCTAATCTTATTCAACGAGTACTGTATCAAGAATTATTTTAAGTTGTACTATTAGTTGTAAGATAACAAAGTCTTGTGATATATCTGTAAAATAATCTAATCTTAAGTAAGAGTTCTATGTCCTCATTACCTTATTTTATTCGATTCTAAAATCTTTCGAGGATTTATTGTTCTATAATCTTTTTACAATGCAGTATACATGGTTAGATTGAAATTAGATGACGTATCGTTGATTTGGCAAACAAAATTGTTTTTATTAAAATCAAGATTTATAATAATCTTAGTAATCTAAATTGCTATTATTTTTAAGTGTATTTCTCATTGAAGCGAGTAACTTGAAGTCGTTGTTGTGGACTCTGATACAGTAGTACACTAGGAGTAGAGGCTGTAGTGTAAGTACTTCGTTCCGATGAATGTTGGATACAAGCATTACTTTGTGACAAACGATAATCACGTTCTGATGGATAACGATGTTCAAGATCTTTGATCAATTGCTGACAAAACGGATCTTGAGCAGATACACTTTCTTGAATTTTTTTCACTTGAGCTTTGAGAAGATCTAACGATCGACGATAATTAGTTTCGTTCATAGCTCGTCTGAGTACGAATGCTGTTTCCATCCGATTTCGTTGAACATCAAGCGCGTGATTAATCTGAAGTTGTTCGGGTGATAAAGAAGAAGCTCGGACAAGATTGAAGGGAACGGGTGTTGTGGTTAATGTATTTTCACTATTTGGTTCGACATATGTAACTGACACATGGCCTAAGGTAACACGAACAATATTCATTTTATTCTAAATAAGAATTTTATCATAGTGATCTTTTAAGAAAATTTTACTAATATCACTTCTTTCAAAACTAGTATTCTGCTGGCTATTCTTTGATTCATGACATCATTTATATTCAATGAAGACTCTGGTCAAGATTTTCATGAAAATCTGATTTTGATATTATCGTGTTTATGAATTATCTACAATCACATGTTTCTATCAGGATTTATGAGCTTCATACAAAAAAAGTTCTCAGCGCAATCCCTGTGGGATTAAAATATGAAATACAATCAAGCTGCTTACATCGTAAATTCGACATTTACCAACGTGTCTGCCACGTCTGTGGGGAGGGGAGTACAATGGACAGAAAGAGGAAGCTAGGCGACAACAAATATTCAGTATTTTTGATAAAACTTTTTTGAACAAAGCTTTTTTAATAAAATACTAGTCAAGTTTCTTTTGTGCTTAATGCCACTGAAAAGATTAAAGCTCAAAGAAAAAAAATGTTGTCACCTGGTAGTTCACTGTGTACGAGTTGAATTTCCGGCAAAAAATATGCGCCCAAAAGCAATAAAAAATCACTATAAACAGTAGGAAAAGTCTTTCAGAATGGTGAGTACTTCTCATTTAGACATTTTCCTATCGATTTAGCAGTTTATGAAGAAAAAATATTGAACTAGATCGATCTGAGAGCTGAACCAAGAGCAGCTGAAGTTATCATTAGAATTTACTGTGCTTTGATAAATATAAAATGTAGAAAGGTTGATTCTATGCGAAACTAGATTTTTCGAAAAACCGATACTGATAGAAAAAACTCACCAATGATATGATTTTCGGCTATCTCTTGTTCTTCTTGTGATTAGTTCTCCAGCATCGGATTTAAACTATTCATTATTACAGACTGTCCTGCAACTATATGTACTTTTGGTACGTGCAACTGGAAGAGAAGATTGCGACTTTCATCTGCATTGAGATCGTTTAACTTGAAAATAAGCTTGGAAGACGGCAGTTTCTCGGGTTCATGCTTATAGTTGGAGTGAGTATGTGTTACTTGGTACTCTCCGCTAAATTCAATATTGACACAAATTTGTTGAGCCACACATGTCAACAAACCAGCCATAGTTGTTGCAAAAGCGGGACCCATCGCATCGTGTTTATCCTGTATGACAGAGAACTTATAATTTTGTGCAAATGTAATTCTTCGATTGTTTTCATCAAAAGCATCTTTCTTCTTCTTTCCGACAGCATATCCGCGTCTAATTTAAATCAGTAACTTCGTTCTCTATTGACTTCTATAGTATTCACAAAACCCTGGTGCATCTAACACAAAATATATCTTAGATTTGACTTTTCGCAAGGTTGCCTAACTAACAGAAACTGTATTGCATTTTTGAACGTCATTACTAACGCAACTACTCTCTTGGAGTTACAAATGTGGAGTATGACATCTGTAGAATCGGATTGTTTACAAAATTCATTTTGTTTCATTTGCTTTTAATCGGGAATTTTATTAATAATTCTGTAGAAAACAGTACAGACTCATAATGCTTGTCAAAAAAAATGCAACAACTATTGAGCTTAGGAAAATACCATGGTGGTAGTTTTACTTGGTATAAATCGGATTTACTAGCGTTTGTTAAAAATGGCAAAACATCTTCATGTTCTCTTTTACAATCGTTCAGAATCGTGCAAGGTGCAGCTTATTTTTCATTGTGCGTATCACTTTCAATAACGTTATAACTCAACCGTCACAAAAGTCTCAAAACTAACAGCGCTAAAAGTAAATCATAAAAGAACAAGTGCTGTTTAATAAATTCAATTTGATACCAATAACAACCTCTTAACTTGAAGAGTTAACGGTATGAATGAAATGGTAAACAAGGCAAAGTTTAACTTACAATGTATGTGAATGTACCTCCATTGCTCTGTTCGGCTAGTTGGACTAGTAAAGCAGTTTCATGATCGCGTCCGTAGCCAAACGTGTGACAGGGAATTTCTTTGGGTAATCTCTGCATTAATTGAGAATAATTATGCATTCGATTGTCTTGGCCATCGGTGAGCAAGAGTAAAGCGCTGAGCGGGTTTCTAGTTCGACGATTAATGAACAAGTCAATACCCATTTTCAGACCGCGTCCGATATATGTTCCGCTTCCAACTTGCATATCGTCATTAATTGCTCTCTTTATTCTTTCCTGACTAAACATCAAATACAGGATATGTCAATTTTAAAATTCTAAACAGAACGAACATGGATATCTAACTGTTACTTACTTTGGTTGATTCATACGTTTAAGCCCATGAGAACGATCAAATGCTTGTCTGTCAAATGAGACAATCGCCAATCTATCCATTTCGTTTAATTGTTCAACAATATAGATCAACGTTTGTTTCAGTAAGATTATTTTCTTTCCTGCCATCGATCTGCTTTGATCGACGACGCAAATAAGATCAATTGGAACGCGAGATGTTGATGATAATTCGTCTCCTGACAAGTCTCCTACTGGGGAGTACGTACGTACTCCCAGGGGGCCTAGTACTGCTTGCGGTGCTGGGATGGCGTCCCCTGGGGTCCAGGAGCCACTATGTCTTATTTTAGGGCTAGTCACCCGAATGTAGGACGTTAAACAATATATGACTAACGAAAATGAACAAACCAAACTTGTTACTACAACCAGGGTAACACTTTTTGGATCATGGAATGTCAGGTCGTGTTATAGGGTCACTAAACGTGAACTTATTGTTCGTCAATTAAAACGGTATCGAATTCAGGTGGCGGCACTGGCTGAAACAAAAATACCGGATTCGGGTGTTTGTGTGGTAAATGGATATACGTTCTATATCAATGCTTAACTCCTCCCAATATTCATGTTGCCTAGCATATACTTTGTTTTGTACTATTTTTGCCAACGTTCGGTATCTG